>JADRCD010198016.1:0-16929 GCA_019843815.1 Montemys delectorum
GGTTCTCTCTCTTTTTTATTAATCATTCCATTTGCTTACATCTCAAGTGATATCCCACTTCCTGGTTACCTCTCCACAAGTCCCCATCCCACAACCTCCCTCTTCTCTGTCCTCTTTGCCTCAGGAGGACAACACTCACATAATTCTTTTAAGAGTTGCTAGAATTAAGCCTATTGCCCTTCCACAGATTTGAAAAATTAAGCATCCAAATATAAAGAGCTCTACAAAAATACTAATCACATTGGATGATTAACAGCATATGATATCAACTGAATGGATGATTGACTGAATGATTTGTCCCAAAAGGCAGACATAACTCCATCTCCTGTTCTTAAGACTCAGCCCACTCCTTTTTCATTTAATATTCGGAATTAAAATCTCTTCTTCTCACCCTGCCTATCAGTCACGTACATCTTGAGAGTTACCACTGGAATGAGGAGGATATTAGCACACAGTTTATTGCATACTATATTTTGCCATGTTATTACCCAGATCCAGATATCCTTATACAACATGGACATCCCAGTCCCCCTTCAGGACATCAAACAGGCCTAGAGGGTTAAAGAACTTGCTTAACTGAGCATGGTTAATTGACTTTAGACTGGATATTGATCTTTACATTGTTGACCCTATATTTGGTCAGGAAAAAAATAAAGTTCAGACTATCTCAAATAGCTGCCTTCACAATCAGAAATGAGCTTTGTGTCTAAGAGATAACCAAGATGCTTGAAACAGCTCTGCATCCTGTAGCCATGCAGACAAACACACTCATGTCACAGTAGTTTTAAGGATCCCCTGTGGTCCTCTGCTCCCATCTCACAGACCTTGCTATTGGATCAGCAAGAATTTTCAAAAAGGAACATTTAACTGAAGCATCTCACAGCAAGCGAGACCTCAAATCTCCCCAGGAGACAGATTCCATCACATCACTGAAGCCTGCTGGAAACGTGACACTAATGACAAGTAGGAGCTTTATAGCTGCCATTCCCCTCTGCTGACATTACAAATATAAAATCTCTCCTTTCCAAAAAAGTTCATCTGCTTGATCTATGCCACTAAGGCTAGATATTTACTATCATTCTAGCATCAGATTCTGGGAAGAAGCAGTGGGTCTGTTAGCTTTGCACAAGAGCACATATTCTAGTAAAGATAAGCCAGCCCTATTCTCCCAATCCTTACTCCACCCCACTCTCCACTTAGTACCTACACATTTACAACTTACAAGAGCACAATCTGGTTATATACAGGTCCCTAATCTAATTGTCCTCCCACCAAACAACATGGAGGATAGCAAGAGTTTAGTTATTGTGTATGCTGACTAGTGGGAAAATTTCGAGGTTGTAAATAAATGATACCATGGAAAGGAAAGCAGAACTCAGCTCACTAAGACATAGCTTGCTGAGAACTCAGTTTTCCAGATTTATGACAATTTCTATGTCTATGATCATTTTGAACACTATCTGGAGGACAGTTACTATTACTGTCAAAGAAAAGTAGGAAGGAGGGGAATACTTCATTGCTATTACTTGCCGTTCCAAAGTCCACTTATAATTGAGACCTCAGTTCTCCGTCACCCTCTTCAAAGGCTTCACAATACTTCATTCGTTTTGTTATTAGTCTCTTCTCAAAGTCTCGCTCTATCTTGTGGAATTGGTAAAATGCCAGGCACATAGCAGGAGCTTGGTAATTACAAGTAACTTAATGAGAATATTAGTCTCCTTCTTGCATTCTGATAACATGTAGTGAAGCTGGCTCAACGATTTTCCATCCAAATTTTCTTTTCTCCTCCTTTGCAAAGTATGAAGAGGGTAGCAGTCTCTGCTCAATTGGTAGCCTCATATTTGAACACAACGTTTTAATAAATAGACAAATTATTTAGCTCTTTCTTGGGTAGAATGTTAGTAAGTGGCTTCTAATGTAATTCAAATTTTAACATTCTAATATACAGAAAACAAGTTCTCATCCAACATGGCACTCGAAAAGTATGCAATCAAGTTGAGAACTAAGATGAATACTGATTAAACGATTACAGAGTTTATACAATTCAACACATAGAATTGTAATTAGACACTAGGTAATTTGGTAATTTTGTACCCTGCCGTATTTAAACAAAATCAATGGGAAACAAGGTCTAGGAAGGTAATTATTTTAAGTAAATTGGACACAGTATGTGTCCCTAGAAGGAGATTTTTGATATGGTCTCTTTAAGTTCCATTTACCTCCCTCCTTCCCAGTTTCTGGACTGATTAAAACTTGAAGTACATTTCTCAGTTTAAATTAGCTTTGAAGTCAACAGGAATTTTTCGTTCCTGCAGAGGTCACCTGGAAAGCAGCCATCAAAATTAAGAACAGTTCACAGCTAATAGCAGCTAGTTGTTTTCTTCTGAAAATGAAGTCCTGTGATCAGCAAAATTTAAGAGAGTGGAAGGTTTTGATTCATTAGCAACTCTCCACAGCACTCATGGTATCCAAGTATTTCACAGATACATGCTTTCATTTTTTCTCTTGGTTACATAGCAAGTATTATAATATCTTGACCATGCCATCTATATCTATATCTATATCTATATCTATATCTATATCTATATCTATATCTATATCTATATCTATATCTACATCTACATCTACATCTATATCTGCATCTGCATCTATATCTATATCTCAATAAATTTAAAAACTATGCTGAAAATATGATTTATGAGTTTGTATTCCTACCAGTAGAATATGGGGCTTCAAATTGATTCATATCCTTAATAATATTTGTATTAGCCTACAAGTTTGTAACTGATGATTTGGATTTTTCTGTGGCAAATATTCAAGCATGTATAGTTATAGTCTATCTGTCTTTAGCTTTCATGTCCCTACTGTTTAGTGGCACTATTAACTTTCCAGTGAAATTTTGGATAACCATTGCTGGAATCTCATTGGACTAACTACTGAAATTCTTTCCCAGGATTTTTCAACTTATTTGTTCTCTCATTAATGAATTTGAGAGCTCTTTTATGTTTTCCAGTCAGTTCTCTGTTGATTATGCCACTTCAAACGTATGCTTTAAGTCCTTGACTTACTTTTTCAATCTTTAAAGATATTTTTAAGATGTAAGATAGTGATGAATACATAATTTACCAATTTTATATTTTATAGTTGACACATTTGATGTTGCATTTGAGGAATTGTTTTCTAACCTAGCATACTATGTTATATATGATTTTTACATATAACTTTAGGCTATGTAGATCTATGGTCCATTTGTTTAATTTTCACATATTGCCTACCTGTAGATTTCCTATTAGCCTATAGATTGTCCTGGCTATTATAAATCTTAATTTTTCTCTATTCTTCTAATATCTATGTAAACATATTTCTCTTTATCTTGTTAAATTGGAAATGAAGCAGCAAAGTTGACCCAGAAAACATCTGTACTAAAGCTGCATTATCTTCTGCTTTCTGTTCATCCTATGAAATGTCACTGACCTAGTTCAGAAAAGGTGAAAGATGCAGGAGGGGGGAGAAGTGCATTGGTAAGTATAAATTTAATATGGAATCTCTCTGAACAGTATAACATGGAATCTTTATCTACTGCATGCTTAAATTTCCTGATCCTCAAAATCATCACTCACACTGTCAGTATAATCACCCAGCTTTGTGTTCATAACATTTTAATTTTTTAATTAATTGTGCAAAGATTTTTCACATATATAAATTGTCCTTCCATTTAAACAGAATACAATGATTGTTTCAGTATAATTTGGGCATTAAATCCTTGCACTTCACATGAGTTTTTCCTCACATTAAAACAGGGACAAAGTATTTAGCAACATCTGGCTGCTTAGTCAAATTAATGCATAATGTGGCTTTCAGCTATAGGCATAAATGCACAGGGAAGTAAATACAATAAAGAGCCAGAATGAAGTAAAAACTCTCATCACATAAGATCCCTGGCTAAAGAGAGAATTAGAAACAGAAGGAATTTTAAGGGAGTAAAAAGTAATTATTATTTACATTTCTATAAATACATATGTAAATCTTCATGTACATATACAAGCTTTCTTAACAAATATAAACAAAATAGGACCTCATGACAGTATTCATTTCCCTAAATTGTAAGGTGATTGTAGGTAATATTATATACCATCTTATACCACCTATTCTGTTCTCATTTTGTCGTTAGCAAGAACTTCAGATGGAAAAAGCTCTTTACCTGATAGCATGACCCAAAATTTTGTTATATGATTGATACAGTGTGCAGTGCTGGGAATAGAACCCACTGACCAACATCCAAAGTCCAAAATTCCCAGTTTAGAGGGATGTGGATCATTAGTGGTTTTGTGTGAAATAGGTCCTAGTAATTTTCCACTAACATATATGACAAGTGTTAGTAAAGCTATCAAATGCACTAAGGATGTCTCATGTTACAAACACAATCTTCCCTACCTTTGCTAGGACTCATAATCCATTTTACCTGTTGGTCACAATCACTCAACTGAACAGTACCGTAGTTCTTTATCTACTAATTCACAGATATGGGGAACTTTAATTGGCCAGACAGCAGTTTTGGGGAATCTCATACACATATATAATGAAATACAATCATATCTACCTCACTCTTCCCCCTTGCAACCCACTTCTCGTCTCCTCCAATGCCACCACCTCACAATTTCATGTCTTTGCTTTTAGTAATGCACTAAATCCAATTAGGATTGCCCAAGTGTCCATGATGGCAGGGCCACCCATAGGATCATAGGGAGCATACTAAAACATATTAAAAAACATTCTCAAAAACCAGTTATTCTCCCTCCTCCAGTAATGATCTATGCTTGTTAGTTTCTAAGAATAGGATGGGATGTAGAAATTATCTACTCTATTGCAACAGAATTTTGGATGGCTTGATTTTTGTGTAGGTTTTGTGCAGGTCACCACAGCTTCAGTGAGTTCATGATTCTTACACCTATGTCAGGCCCTGACAACCGCACTTCACAGCCCTCCTTTCTACCCTCCAGATCTCACTTCTTCATTCTCACTGTTTTCTAAGCATTGATGGTGACAGTGATGGGAGGTGATAATATAGAAGTCAGTACCATTTAGATGTGAGCACTCCATTTCTTATTCTCAGTACAATGGACAGTCTAAGTCTCTACATTTACTGTAAAAAGAAGCTTCCCTGAGTCAGCCTAAGAGCAGTCAAGATTCGTGGGCATAAATATAACTATTTAGAAGATAGTGCAAGAGCATAACCATCTAACAAACTAAAATTAGCAGATTCTATCCTAGGGCCTATGACCTCTATACCCATGAGCTGTTGGCCAGGATTAAAATATCAGTCATGAAAATCCAAACAGAATGTGGTTAGATAAGCTATATCAGCAGCACCACTATTGTAGGCTCATTTTGCCTAGTAGGTTAATATTGCAGCATATGGAGCCTAGTGCTTGATAAAACCAAAGACTCCTTTTGTCCCCCCAAAGCCCACTTAATAGATTCTAGCATCATGAAATCCTACCAGCAGGGCAGAGGTATCCTTAATATTCAATACAATATTTCAGACTAATTTTATTGTTTCTTTTGTTCTAGCTTCCATGATTTTCCCCCTTACTGGTACATAAAAGATGTTTAGCTTTTCTCTGAGTATTGATGAAAAAATTTTACTTACCTAAGCTTTTTCTATACCAAATATTCTTATAGATAAGTTACTTTACACATACACTGCTTTATTTACAGTATTTTACATGCAGATAGTATATATTAAACATCTGTAATGGACATACTATTTCTATTTTAAAATGTAGGATCAAACTGCTCTCAGTAGTGATTCTTTCAACTTTCTTCTCCCATAAAAATTACAAGTGTCTATTTACTCAAGCCACAACCAAAATAAGTGGTTTATAACTGAACATTCCATATTTTTGTTACTCTTATAACTACAAAATGTTATCACATTATAACTTCAATATACAATAATATCTCGATAAGATATTAATATATTAATGAGAAATACTACAAATGATTAAAAGACCATTAAATTTTGCTGTAGTATTGGTTTTCTGAGTTTAATATTTGTCCATTGGGGTAGTAAATATTCGCAACAAATTTATACAAACTAAGAAAATTAACAAATTTTGTATATGGAATATATTCAAATTCATGTATATCCTTCATGTAGTATTTTTAGGACTCTAAGGTGGTAATCTTAAAAACAGATTTTCACAGTCTTTTTTTGAGAATGAACTGAAGTGCTAAGTACAGGAAGAATGTGGATGGAGTCGGAAATTAGTCAACTGGTCACATTTCCAGGAAATCATATTTGCAGAAAATATGACCAATTCTCTCCTATCTTTATAAAAATGTAGCATAGAAAGAAAAAATATATATATTTCTCCATTCTTAGTGGAGAATAATCCCTCCTAAGTGAGAACTTGGGATCTGTATTTCAGAGAAGTCATTGAAAGCACAGGCTGGGGAATCCTAGCCACTGTTACCTGCTAAGACCACAATAGACCATGATACTCCCAACAAACCTCCCAATAGGATGAGTTGAAACAGTCACTTAAACTCTAGAATATTCTCTGTCTAGACCCCCAATCCCAATACCTAGTAATGAGGTCATTAGACAATTTACAGACAATCAATAAAACACCTGACAAGTGTCAGATACTCAAGGTTATGAGATAAAAGATAATAAAAACCTAGTATATATTAGAAGAATCTATAGACATATAACACCTATATGTAGTATCTTAGACGTATCTAGAAAGAAGAATACATAAGTGAGAGAATGTTAAACTCAGAATGTAATGTGAAGTCACTGTCTATCACAGTATTTGGATTTTTGTAGTTTTAGATATAATAGTATTTCTTTTATGAAATTTAGTGCACCCCAATTAGTTACATATATGCCTAGAATTGTAATATCCTTTTGGTTAACTGTTTATTTCTAAATCTTAGATATTATTTCTGGGGTCAATAGGATATTGCCTGTATGTATGTGATTTCAGGGAACATTGCTTGGAATTGGATAAGAAATTGGAAGCCTCTTCCTAAGGAAGAATATTTTGTCCCATTTTCAGGATTCCTTAGTTGCCTGAAGCTCTTTGCTTACTTCTGGGACACAATGAGTTTTACCTTCCATGTTAGCTTTCCTGTTGTGTCCATACTATTTTTGTTACATGTTTCCTTTATAACTAATGCTATGTAAACCTCTTTCTATGTCTATGTGATCTTCTCCATTATTTTAATGCACTTAATATAAGTTGAGTTTATGTGTTCTATGTGTTTTGTCAGGCTGTATCTAGCTAATCTCTACCGCAAGTAAGAGGTAGCTTGTACTTGTCAAAAATTTTTCAAAAAAATGGTGATTTTTTTAAAAATATTTTTTCTGTATTGCCCTGGCTGTCCTGGAGCTCATTCTGTAGACCAGGCTGGCCTCAAACTCAGAAATCCACCTGTCTCTGCATCCCAAGTGCTGCGATTAAAAGCATACAGCACCACTGCCTGGCTTAGAAATGGTGAAAATTCTTAAATCATGATTTCTTTTTTAGGTTCATAAAAATTAAATTCATGGAAGTAACTTGTCTAATATTGGGTTTATCTCAAAAGCTGTCTTTAGGTGCTTCCAATCTGTCACATTGAACATGCTCACAGTTTCCAGTTCCCTCAAAATAAAATCAGCATTATATTTTCTTATAACAGTAGTAAGTGCAAATGCTTATTTTTTTATTTTTGTGATTATTGCTAAAATGGGTGGTTTTGGATGAAGTCAATTACTTTACTAACTTTTTTTTTACTGAATACATTTATGCTTTATAACATGTTTGTGTATATATGCATGCATGGTAAAATAGTCAAAGGAATTAATGTATTCATCAGTGTACACAACTACATTTTGTGTATAGTAATGTCACGGAAAATATCACATTTCTGGTATATGATAAGATATTAAATAAAATCCTCATGCTGTATATAAGAAGTTTCTATTCAGCTTATTCTCTTTCTAAACATTATCCATCCTCTACTTTCAAAGTTATTATCACTTTAGTGTCAGTATGCATGAAGACTGTCTCAAAGAATTCCCTTCCATGTCTCTAAAAATAGCAAAAGTCACATTCCTAAGCTTCTTTGAATAGTGATATAAGATGTTCCATAGAAAAGTCTGACAAGTTGCATCTAACTGAGCAGAGAAGATACATTTGAAATCCAACCCCATTTATCATTGGGCACCTAAGCACATTTAAAAATAAATCAAGACTCTTCAGTGCAGAGAAGAAAAGCATTGCTTCAGATGGAATTTAAATGTATTGTTGGAAAGATATATTTAGGCTATAAGGTGACCTCTGGAAGGCATATATGGCATATCAAATATCTTCTCCAGGTAAAATGGGTGTGAATTGCTTTTGGAATGGGAGTACTAATACTCAAGGCATGAATTTAACTGTAATATTTTTTGGTTCTCAGCCAACTGACTCTGAGTTTCCTACCAGATATTTCACTTTGAAATAAGCCACATTACTTTCAGTTCACACCTTAGTGTCAGTGCTGTTCTACCATTTGTAAAACAGTAAATTATAAAGGATTAGACATGAATAATCTGTCCCAAATTTGCTACATGATGCTTTGGGCTGCCCAATAATAGTGTAATGCATCTCCCTTTAAAAAAATTGGCATATTTTTAAAACACCATGTATATTTAAAATATACAATTTAATGATTCCATAGCTCCACATATTGAGAAATGTTGAATTCAAACTATTTAGTATATTTGTCACTTGAAGTGACAAATTGTAGGGAGCAGGAATTAGAATACTTAATATCTTATAGTCTATCAGCATATATCTAGTATACAAAAAATTATACATTGAAATCATATTTAGCATATAGAATTTCCAGAGCCTGCTCATCCTGTGTAACTGAGGCTTTGTTTCCTTTAGCAAACATTTCCCCATGTATCCTTAGTGGGCAGGAGAAGTCTCTGCTTCATTAAGTTCATGTTCTTATGTTCTATGTATGAACAGTTTGCAGTAAGTGTCTTACTTTACTGATTATATCCTTCAGGTTCAGCTAAGTTATCCCATGGGCAAGATTTCCTTTTTACAGCTAAACAATGTTCCATTTTATATGTACATAGAAATACAAAATAAAGATCTGTATGTAGATATCACTTTTCCTTTATCCATTCAACATGAATAGAGATTTAAGTTGCTTCCATACCATGAATAGATCTACAATAAAATATGGATCAAATATCTGCCATTTAAACGACTTCATGTCCTTTGAAGATGAATTTAAAAGCTATTTGACCCCTGCAAGGGAAAACAAAAGTCTTCTAACCAGATCTTCCCAAGGGTGCAACAGTAGCACAAATATTATGCAAGTAATAAACTACTTTCTATTTGGATCTGCACTATGAGATTCTATACCAGAATTCACAGCTGACACTGTTAATGGGGACAAAGCTTTTAGTTAAATAAGTCATAGGCCCAATGGAAGAGAATAATTTTATTATATTGCTCAGTAAATACAATATTTAACTGACTCCTAACATTTTATTGTTTATACCTACGTATCAGCACATCTCTAAACTCTCATCATGAAAGCATCTCCTTGCAGTTGATTACAATGAAAACATATACCATCACATGATCAACCTGCAGGTAATAAGAGGCTGTGGAATTCTCACCCTGAAAGGGGACGTACATAGCACCCCATCCAACGCTCAAAGATGGTCTAGGACATGGGGAAGAAACATTTTAAGAGCCAGAAGATATGGACAACACCAAGGAACAAGTTCACAGCCACAACAGTTATAACTATACATATGAACCTACAATGACTGTGACAACAATGTGCAAGACCTGCACAGACTCAAACTAGACAAGATCACACTGTAGAGAGGGGAAGATGCAAACAAAACCCTACCACTTCTATCGATTTATTGGCATTTGATAATTTCTGAGAGAGAGAGAGAGAGAGAGAGAGAGAGAGAGAGAGAGAGAGAGAGAGAGAGAGAAAGTCAACTTTCATCAACAATGTAACCCTTGGTAGGTTAGCCATACATCAGGATAAATTCAACTGCCAAGAGTTCTTGAGCAATGCACACTGGACTCAATGAGAGTAAAATAGAAGTAAGCTCAAAGTTGATTGAATTGAGAGATGAGGATCAAAAGGGTGGATTTTTTATTGGTTATTTTATTTATTTACATTTCAGATGTTGTCTCCCTTTCTGGTCTCTCCTCCACAACTCTCCCAATCCATCCCCCTTCTCTTTGCCACTATGAAGGTGCTCATTCACCTATCCATCCATTCTGGCCTCATCACTCTAGCAACCCCCTACACTGGGGCATCAAGCATCCATAGGACCAAGAGCCTCTCCTCTTATTAATGCCTAACAAAGCAATCATAAGGTTCCTATGTTGGTGGAGCCATGGTTCTCTTCATATATACTCTTTGGTTGGTGAATTAGTCCCTGGAAACTCAGGGGTCAGGTGTACAGTTAGTTGATATTGTTGTTCTTCCTAGGTGGTTGCAATCCCCTGCAGCTCCTTCATTCCTTCCCCTAACTCTTCCTTTGTGGTCCTGGGCTCAGTCCAACGGGTGGCCGTATCTGCCTCTGTATTATTCAGGTGCTGGCAGAGCCTCTCAATGGACAGCTATACCAGGTTCCTGTCAGCAAGTGCTTGTTGTTATCAGTCATCATGTGGGGATTTAGTGTCTGTAGATGGGATGGATCCCTAGGTGGGGAAGTTTCTGAATGGCCTTTCCTTCACTTTCTGCTCCGTTTTTTTGGCCCTGCATTTCCTTTGGACAGGAACAATTCTGGGTTAAAAGTTCTGAGATGGAATTGTTTAACCATTCCTCAACTGGGGGCCATGCTTATCTACTAGAGGTGGTCTGCACAGTTTCTTGTTTAATTTCATACAGCTAAATTAAGAGTACAAATTTTTCTCTGTTCTTACGCCATGCTACATAGAGGCAGAGTCAAAAAGAGTTAAATTACTTGTGTGTAGAATACATTAAGATGTTATAATCTTTGGCCACACAATATCCAGTATCACCTTTTTAAACCTAAGCACGTATCTACAATACATGAGATTTTTAGATTAAGCTGTTGCAAAAGCCAGGCATTTTCCATCTATTAAACTGAAGTCTAAAGCTGGGAGGATTTGAAAAATACTGTTGCTACTTTACATATAGTCATGCTGGATGAAAGTTAACACTTTCCTTGCCATTGTGGAAAACTCTGCATGCTAACCTTTCAGTCTTGCCTTTGAAGTTGACTTTAAGCTATCAGTCAGATAAATACCTATTGAAGATCTGGAATTAGACCACAGTAGGCTTACATATGATTCCTACCAAGACATATGTGGCATCTGAGCTTTTATATAACACCTATACAGAACTGAAGACTAAATATGAGTTATACATTTAGTTACTAATGACATCTATAGAAAGGGAAGACAAAGGGTGGCAAAGAGGCAAATTGCTGACACTGCTCTTTGAAAGGGCTTCTGGTTAAAAAAATTGATCAACTGGGCAATGTCAAGACAACATAATATCTATACTAAACAAAATTTAATGTGCTGATTTAGCATAATGAGTATATTCTGAAAGTAATGATTTCTTTTATTATCTTGTGATTTTTTTATTATATCTTTAGACCTTATATCTAAACATGCAATAATTGAGTTTTTGCATGTGGTGTGAGCTAAGGTTTTAACTTTATTATCTTGCATGTGATTATTTAGTAGTGCCATCTCTGTTTATTGAAAGGATTACTGCTTCCTCATTGGCTGATCTTGACACCCTTGCTGATCATGGATGTGGAGTGTACTTCTGGAACTCTAAAGTCTATTGTGCTCTCCATGCATCTATCCTAGAGATACTCCCATGATCTTCAGCACTGCCTTCTTTTTGTGATTTTAAGGTAAGGCAAGATGAGATCCCATCATCACTCTTCATTCTTAAGATCATTTTGTATACTCTCTCGAGTTTTATAATACCAGACAAGTTTTAGAAGAGTTTTTGGGTATCTTAGTCAAATTCAGTGTTCATGGGGTTGAAGACTGGATGTAAAATAACTTCCTCTGTATGGTGTTGGCCTCTGTCCTGGCAGAAACTTATTAACAATGTTTCCTAAAAGGTTCAGGATAAGAATGAAAAAAGTATCATAATATTCCAGTGGTATCCTCATATTCACAAATTTCCTATAAACAATTGGGGTATTTCAGTTAACTGAACTGGAGTTACATCATTTATAGAGTTGTATGACTTCACTATATATTTTAGGCATAACCTTTTTTTCACCCATATGCACTAAAGATATTTTTGTTGCTTTTCATTCTGCAGTTATTCTTGGAATCCTGGGGATCAATTAGGTGAGCATCAGGCAGTTAATCTTACTCCACAAGTTAGTATTTTGACCATTGCCAGTGTGAGGTGGTAGTAAAGCCACTAATTTTTTCAGATTTTTAAAGCCAAACTCTCTCAAATCAATATTAAATCAGAGTTCAGGGTACCAGATGATCCTTTGGAAACTCATTCTATTTACAAGTTACATGTTTTCGCCCATCACAACTAGAGGCAACCAAGTATGTATCCCTAGGGGTTCTCTAAGAATTCGGCATGAGTAGTGACTCAGGAGTTATTGTTGTTGAAATATGTTTGAGAAATAAAAGGGACTTGCACAGTCCCAATGCTCAACGTATCAGGACTGTAATAACTAGAACCAGAGTTCTCCAAGAAACTTACAAAATTATTTTTAAAGAAATTCAAGAACTCAGATATAGTGCAGTGAAGAGAAGGCATTACCTGCCACATAAGCTGCCAATTCAACTAGTAATTTCTTAGAGCACCTGAAGAATAATCTACAACATTTTGCACTAAAATCAAAGAAAATTTTATTAGTTGCCACTGCTCCAATACTGGCTAAGTAGCATGGAAATAATCACCATTTTTCTTCACTTTCATTTCCCATCCATTAAAAAGAAAGAAATCCTGATCAAAGGTTGAACATCTCTGAGCTCTTTTTTCATTTTGTTTTGTTTTGCTTTAGAATTAAATGAAAGTACAAATCTATAATTTATTTTCATTTCAATCTCAGCTTTTCTTTTCAAAACATAAATAAACAAAACATAAGAAATCAGTCCTTGATAAATTTGAGACTGTTGAGCTATTATTGATTTAAAAATATAACTATCCTCTTCTGTGATGCTTACACAGTGTAAACCCTGCATTCATCATTAAAAACCTCAGTCCTAAGCCAACCACAGCACTGATACACAAAAAAGGTCAACTTATCCTAAAGAATGGGAACCTCATATTGAAAGGTACCCAATTTATACCACCCTATCAGAATACACTATTATTGCTTTTTTTAAATACAGAATGTCAAAGTCATCACTAAATAAAATGCATGGAATGTGATCAAAGAGTGACTTTGGCTCAAAATTTCACAGGTTAAGGCATTGGGAAAACGGTAGATTGAAGTAATCCAACTTGGAATCCCTTTTATTATCATAAAAATATTTATAACAGAACATTGTTGGTGAAGAATACACCATGTAAATTTATTAATTCTATTGATATTTTAGACTTAGCCTTCAAAGCCTCAACATATCCACAATTTTAATTGAATTGTCAAAATCTCATTTTAGTTATCATATCAAGTAGTAAAAATGCACAAGTCCTTGGAATGTAACTTTTCATTGACAATGCTCAGCATTGAGAAAAACAATGACAGAAGCCAATCTTAAATTCTTGATTGAGTTGAGGCTGTTTGCAGCATTGGAATAAAGCATATGGAATTAATTACTGAGATGGACCCAATTCTGCCATTTTTTTTCAGGATGATCTGGATTTTTTTCTATAAAGAAAACTGTGAAAGTTTTGAAATTCTAATTAGTAAATGTTCTCAACTATGCTAACACATGGTTGAATAGACAAATCTACACAAACATAATACATCATAAAGCTATTTTAAATCCTCTTTTTTGTTCATTGTAGCCACACTGAGACTCTCAACTAATGCCAAGCAAGCAGTTGCCTCTGATAGACGTCTTTGTCTATACTGGCTGTCA
This sequence comes from Montemys delectorum, assembly GCA_019843815.1. Taxonomy (NCBI): domain Eukaryota; kingdom Metazoa; phylum Chordata; class Mammalia; order Rodentia; family Muridae; genus Montemys; species Montemys delectorum. The sequence goes on from JADRCD010198016.1 coordinate 14,067, forward strand.
TTGATACAGTTTTATGCATAAGCAATATACCAAGTACTTTTTTTTAAACAAAAATTTCACTCACATCTTTTAGAAGAAAAAGAAAACCTCTGTAAAGTCTTTATATCACCTTGCAAGTTGAGAGCAAATATGATTTCTATGACAAATAAAATACCAACCAATGCATACATCCACATTCTTACATAAGCCTTAAAACTAAATTAAATCATGTTGCTCTACCAACTAGCCAGACAAGGGACATTTGAACCTATGATAATCCATTCAGGATTAATTATTTCAATTCATGAGATTTTTTTTCTACTTCTGTTTAAAAATCAGTTATTTTTTCTAATGTGCAATTTAGCATTTCACTATATTAATTTCCTCTCTATAGAACAGAATTGTTTTCCAGACTAACTCTTATAATTGCCTTAAAAGCACATTTTCTCCTTCTTTGTCTAAAAGTGTATGTTGTTTGATATGTAGTCAATCATTTTAAGTTGCTTTGTAACTCTATGATATTTGCTTCAAAAGTTTGGTCTTGAAATATCACTAAGAGATTGTTAATAATAATAGCTAGAGTTACTGAATGCTTTCCTATAGAAGGAAATTGTATTGATCATATAAATGTGTTACTGCTCATATAGATTCTGAATTCATCCTTAACATTTCCCACAAAAATATCACCAAAGTTTAAACTTATCTGATTGGATAACTACATAAACTACTTATTACAACACAATTCTAAAGTAAAATGTACATATTAGAATCCTTCAGATTTAACCACTTGTTTTTATTCTTCACAAAGCCTTTGTGTATGTGATTATTCTCTCCATCACTGCCCTCATTTATCCTTTTCCCCTCCCACTAAGTCCATTCATTCCAAGGAGTCCACCTCCTATGCTCATTTCTTGCATGATTGTTTGTGGCCCATTCCACTTAAGTAGGTTGTCTGTAGAAGCATTGGGCTGCAAGTTATTTACTTGAGCAGGAGCAATGTTGATTAATATGATGGTGCCTTTCTAGGATTTTGGTTATAATGTTATAAAATGATTGTATGACTTTAAAATATGCAATGCTGCAGTAATAGGAAGCCTCTCTAGTCAGGTCCTCTGAATTTGGCATGATGTTTTATAATCTTCCACACACATTTTTTCTAAAATTTCAGCTCAGTGCCGGGATACTAACTATGATTGGCGAGCAAAATATTTTGCTATCATATTATCTAATTCAATAATACTATTTTAATAAAATTCTATTATTTTGGTTATTTATTCTTTGTAGTTCATTAAAGTAACTAGCCTGTTGTTAGTATGAAAAGCAGAAAATGGATATATAAATAGCCTAATTTTCCAAATAAAGAAACTATGGTTTGAAAAACATGAATATCAAAACACTTTGAATGTCTTAGTGGCTTGCAATCTTTAGTATTAGCTTTGAATCTTTTAAAAAACAAAACGTATTGAATGAACAACACCAGAAGTTCCAAACAAAATCCAGAATTAAGTACACAGAAAGTCAAAGCATTTTGTCAATTTCTTTGAGATGGTAGTAACGTTTGCTTTCAAAATAGTTAAGTGCCCTTAGCCACATGCACAAGACATATGGACAAGACAGAGACCTGATAACATGCACAAGGGATCAAATATGTAAAACCAGAGGCTTTTATATCCTAAAGCACTAACTACAAAACTAAACCAAGCTCCTCTTCCTGAAAGCATGCTCTTACTTTCCTGAATTAAAAATCATATTTCTGTTTCTCTGTTGCAGCTAAAGCTCTTCACAGAAACACTCCACGTATCTGCAGTACTCTGTGTATCTACAGCCTACCATGTATCTGCAACATGCCATGTACCTGCAGAACTTCCTGTGTCTGAAGCATTCCATGTATCTACAGCACACCCTACATGTGCATCTGTGTATCTACTGCATTCTGTGTATCTGTAGCCCTCCATGGACATAATCATGGGTGAGCTCCTGTCTGTTCTGAGCTTGAATTTCTGCTCGTTCTAGCAACCAACACTCTAAAATTCAATGTGGACACTATTGGATTGAACACACACTTTCAGTAGCTGCCTAGGAACCATGGAGACTTGATAATGTTGAAAGTTTCCATGGCAGCAGAAATCACAACTGCTACTGGATGTATGACATTGACTTAGAAGAAAGACTTGATCTTCTTGGTGGTGGATGATAGCAATCAAGGCTGCTTCCAGTACAACCACTTCCTCCACCTAAGCATCACCTCCTAAAACTTTCATAAACGTACAACACAGTGCCAACATAGAAGACAAAGCGTTAAAACACCCAGCCAGTGGGGGACAGTCCACACCTACACCACAATCCTTACTATGCCAAGATCTCAGATAAAGAGGCTGACTTAACAGTTGCCACTCCCCAGTTTGCAGCAAGTGAAACTATCTCCACACCCTAAATTCTTCCCAAAACTTATAAACTTATGATTGAAAAAATGAATAAGATAAAGAGGAAGGAGATGACTAGAAGGAAATTTAGCTTTGTAACTACTATGTCTGCCACAGTTCTCAAGGTACCTGACTGTACACTTCACATCCTTTTCTAGTGACTTATGTAGCAGAGGCAGAGCCTCTGCTCAGGCTTGAATAACATAGACTTTCTCTATCCTTTACTTGTTATTTGTCTTTATTTTTGTTATAGAAAGTTATTTTTATCATTAATACAATTCAGTTCAGTACTAAAAATAGTATGCACTGATAGTTTGTTTTGTTTTATATCAAGAATAGATTTTTTTCTTGAAACAATATATTCTGGTTATGGTTTCCACTTTCTTAACTTCTACCAGATCTTGCCCAATTTTCCACCCAAACAAATCCAGACCTTTTTTCTCCCTCTCACTGGGAAACAA
>JADRCD010198018.1:0-14148 GCA_019843815.1 Montemys delectorum
TGTGTCAGGTTCAGTGCAATGCACTTTTACCTACTGAGCCATCTCCCCAGTCCCTTAGCCCTATTCATACAGTAACAGAAGGGAACAGGAAATTTGTAGACTCATAGTTGGCCTCTGGTTTTCAGAGTTCTTGTCTTAGGGAACTTTCTACAGCTTGGGGTTAAAGGATTTAGGATGGACTTGTTTGTCAGAACCAATCTGAAGGCACAGGAGCTTCCCACTTTCTGCTAAATTGGCTACCAACGGATGTTGAAGCCTGGGATAACACCCACCTGAGGAGCTCTCAAAAACCAACTTTACTGAGGGTTTTCTATGGGTAGGTCTGTACTTTGTGGTAAAGCTTTGGCGTTTTGAATTAGAATAATAAAAGTGGAAGAAGCCAGGATTCCTGTTCTGTACTTGTAAAACTAACACTTAGGAGTTTGCAGCCAGCCTAGATTATATAGCTTGTACCAGGGAGCAACATGAAGCCTTGTCTCAAGGCAAAGAAATAAAGTGTGGAGGCAGAGACAAGGCTCAGACGTTGAGATGGAATGCTTTGAGAAGACTGGAGTTCATTTAAAAACATAACAGGCAGAAGCAAGCATATCTCTGACTAGAGACAGACTTAAACAGAGCAACAAGGACTACATACAGAGACCATGCCATCGCTCCCCACTCCCAAAAACACACAGAACAATGGATGCTAGGACTCTGATTGTATCGTCGAGAACCGGCCTTTAACCCCACTCCGCCTCTGGGCTTTAGGAACATGGAGAATCCATCTACGTCTTCCAAAAAGCCCTCGCTGAGATGCAGGGCAAGAGGACCGCTGTGCGGCCGCGGCTCCTCCATAGTCCCACGGAAGCTTATCCTCCGCGCTCCCAGAGGGTTCCGTCACTAACTGCCTTCCGTGCTTATGCTTGGAATTCCCTACAGAGAGCAAACCTTACCTCTCTAATTATAGAAACATTTGCGCGGTTTTATTAAAGAGCAGGGCAGTCGGCCCAAGTCAGAGACCTTCAGCGCCGGTGCCAGCTAGGCTTCCAGCGCCCCAGACAAAGCCACGCCCCACGCAGTGGAGCCACGCCCCCGAGGAGCCGGAAGCTGCGGACAGATCGGAGGAACTCCGGCATCAGCGCGTCGGGCGGCCGAGGCGGCGTGTGCGCAGGAGGTGCCGCCGGCGCAGACTACGGGCCGGCTCGGTCGCGCAGACTGGCGGGGTTGCGCGCCACAGGCCCTCACGGTCCCCGCCTGGGTGCGGGATGGCGGCCAGCCTATGGATGGGAGACGTGAGTCAGGGTTGCCCCTGCTTGAGGAGAACAAGAGAGTCTCGAGTCGTAGGGGGAGGAAGGGCCTGAGGGCGAAGGGCCTTCGGATCCCAGAAGGGTGGCCGTGAACTAGGAAGAGTTATGGTGGCAGACGGAAGCCAGGCGGGTGTGGTGGCCCATGCCTTAATCCTTGCACTTGGCGAGGCAGAGGCAGGAGGACCGCCACAAGTTCGAGACTCGATAGTGAGTTCTAGGCCAGCTTGGGCTTCGTAGCAAGGCCTGCTCACCCAGGCTTTGAAAGGGGAGTCTGGGCATCAGATGCTGAATCTATGGGTTAGAGGTTCTGGAATCCCCCTTTCCAGTTTAGGAAAGAAAAGGGGATTGAGGAGTTCTGTGTTTCTAGGACCGGAAGTAGAGGGAGTTCTATAAAGGGGAACTTTTTTTTTCCTTTTGTTGTTGTTTTTGAGATGGGGTCCCTCACATAGTTCTGTCTGTCCTGGAACTCATTCTGTAGACTCACGGAGATCTACCCGCCACTGCCTTCCTAGTGCTGGGATTATAAGGGTGTGTGCCACGCCTCCCAACAAGGGGAGCCATTTGAAGTAAAGGAGTTGGATGGAACAATGCCGCCCTTCTGCGGTGGAGGGTGTCCGGGACAGAGTGGGAGGGGCTCACCCCCTTATGGGGCTCCTGGCCGAGGGCCTGAGCCTCTCTGCTCTGGTTTTTATACAGCTGGAACCCTACATGGATGAGAATTTCATCTCTAGAGCCTTTGCCACCATGGGGGAGACCGTGATGAGCGTCAAAATTATCCGAAACCGCCTCACTGGGTACACCTCCTTTTTCGTCATTCTGGTTCTCGAGTAATAGAGCTTACTGCTGCTGCCATTCAAGGGAATATACATGGCGGGAGTAAGGGCTTCTCAGCAGCCCTAGTAGTAGTGAAAGAAACACGGAGGGTGCTTTACTGAGCGGAAGCATTGAGTATCCCAGTGATTGAGGGCAGGATGCTGGAACCTGTTTCTGAAAACCGTGTTGTGTGATCTTTGCTAAGTTACTGTGTGTTTCCTTTATCATTATTTTATTTTGCTTTACTTTGGAACAACGTCTTCCTGTAGTACCATAGGCTGACCTCAAACTTATGACAACCCTGCCTCTGCCTCCCAAGTGCCACAACCACAACGTGCGCCAGCAATACTGGCTCTTTATATAAGTATACACTGTCACTGTCTTCACACACACCAGAAGAGGGCATCGGATCCCATTACAGATGGTTGTGAGCCACCATGTGGTTGCTGGGAATTGAACTCAGGGCCTCTAGAAGAGCAGTCAGTGCTCTAAACCACTGAGCCATCTCTCCAGCCCCTCTTTTTTTCTTTTAAGATTTATTTTTACATTTGATTATGTATTTGGGGGGCGGGGTACAAAAGAGTGCCAGTGCCCATGGAGGCCAGAGGTGTCAAATTCTGTGATACTCCCCTCTGTGGTTGTTGGATACCTAACTGAAGTCCCTTGGAAGAGCAGTACAGAACTCATAACTGCTGAACCATATGTCCTTGATAGAGTTTTGAGTATGTGCCATCTCACTCACACAATCCTCCCCACCACACACACCTTTTTCCTCCCCACAAGAAATTAGGAGCATTCAGAAGTACAGGGTTGGGGGTGGACAGTGAGGTGATCCAGCCAGCAGGTACAAGCACTTGCCTCATGAGCCTGTTGACCTCAGTTGAGACCTTGGACCCATGATAACATTGCATAGAATTCTCCACCACTTGCTGGGTTGTGGTGCGTCCATGTCTTTAACCCCAGTATTGGAAGGCCACAACAAGCCAGAGCTAACATGGTGAGACCCTGTCTCAAAAAAGCAGAGACTTCTCAAATAATTAATACATTTATTAAAGAATTTTAAGAAGATCTGGACATGGTAAGACATGCCTTTAATCCCAGCACTCTGGAGGCAGTTGAGGTAGGTAGATCTCTGTGAGTTCAAAGCCAATACAGTCTACATATTGAGTTCTGGGACAGCTAAGACTCCATAGTGAGAACCTGCCTCAAACAATGTAAAAGACGGGTCTCATTTCCATGGCTGGCATTGAACTGGAGGCAGTCCTCTAGCTTCAGCTTCTAAACCTGACTGAGGCAGGTACCATCATCATGAACTCCAGACTTATAGACAGCCAACCTTTTCCTCTTCCCATGACATCCCCTGCCCCTTAAACTGAACCAAGTGTTTGCGGCCTTTTTTAGACTAGGCAGGGGCCTTAATATGGACTGTTAGAGTTTTTTTTGTTTGTTTGTTTGGCTCTTCAAGACAGGGTTTCTTTGTGTAGCCCTGGCCATCCTGAAACTTGGTCTGTGACTAGGCTGCCCTGGAATTTACAGAGATCTACCTGCTTCTGACTCTTGAGTGCTGAGATCAAAGGTGTACACCACCACTGCCCAGCTTAATTTAAGCTTTTTAAGTAGGTAAAAATCATTATCTTCTCGATTAATTTATTCTGGTATTTTCTCTGGGACTATTCTTAATTTCTTTTTAAGATTTATTTATTACATGTAAGTACACTGTAGCTGTCTTCAGACAATCCACAAGAAAGCATCATATCTCATTAGGAGTGATTGTGAACCACCATGTGGTTGCTGGGATTTGAACTCAGGACCTTCAGAAGAGCAGTCAGTGCTCTTACCTGCTGAGCCATCTCACCGGCCCTATTCTTAATTTCTTATAAGCTAGACAAAGGAGCTGAAGGGTCCAGTGGATCACATTAAGATTTTTTGGCAGAATTTCATCATCTGTAATGTGACAGATACATAATAAGTGGTTATTAAATCAGTCAGGGGCCAGGCAGTGGTGGGCACGCCTTTAATCCCAGCACTTGGGAGGCAGAGGCAGGCGGATATTTGAGTTCAAGACCAGCCTGGTCTACAGAGTGAGTTCCAGGACAGCCAGGGCTATACAGAGAAAACCTGTTTCAAATCACCCCACCCCACCCCCACCCCCCGCCGCCAAAAAAAAAAAAATTCAGTGAAGGACTGGCCAGATTCACTGTCCTTGTACTTAAAGTTATTTCTAATCTGGAATATAGAGTAGAATAAAAGTAGTGTGGTTCTATCAGGAAAAACAAGTTTTGAAAACCATTTTTCTTTTCTTTTCTTTTTTTTTTTTTTTGTTTTTTTTTTTTTCTCTCTCTTTTTTTTTTTCGAGACAGGGTTTCTCTGTGTAGCCCTGGCTGTCCTGGAACTCACTCTGTAGACCAGGCTGGCCCCGAACTCAGAAATCTACCTGCCTCTGCCTCCGAAGTGCTGGGATTAAAGGCATGCGCCACCACCGCCCGGCTGAAAACCATTTTTCAAGCTGGGTTGTGGGGCACGCACCTTTCGTACCAGCACTTGGAAGGCAGGGGCAGGTGGATCTCTGTGAGTTTAAAGCCAGTCTGGTCTACAGAGTGAGTTACAGCACAGCCAGAGTTATATAGTAAGATCCTGTCTTAACAGAAAAGCAGAGAGAGAAAAAAAAAAAGAGAGAATTCATTTTTTTTTCCTCTCTTCAGACCAAAATGTACCTGAGCATCCTTATCGCTCTTTCTCTGCTTGCTTCCAGAATCCCAGCTGGCTACTGCTTTGTGGAATTCGCAGACTTGGCCACAGCCGAGAAGTGTTTGCATAAAATTAATGGGAAACCCCTTCCGGGAGCCACACCTGTAAGGACGTTTTGTTGATGATGGCCTTGCCTTTTTTGTTTTCTTTAATTACTGCCACTTAGTGAATTGCCACTGGATGGATACAACATTTCATTTAATCCCTTAGCCACCTGCACAATAGGTGCTGTTTTCTTTGATCAACCAGGAAACAGAAGATCAGGGAGGTGCAGTGACTTGCTGAAGGTGATACAGGTAGTAAGTGGCAGGGCCAAGATTCAAACGGAAGACTGGTTGCCTCCAAAACCTAGGCCCTTCCCATTCTGCAGCTCTGCCTTTATGACAGAAGTCTCAAAAGTCTTTTGCCTGATTGAGAATCTGGAACAGGCTGGTAGCAGCAAGGACGCATCTCAAGAGGGTCACATTCTGCTCTTCCCACAGTTACTTAGCTTACAGCTGGCACACCTGGGCTCATAGAACCATGGAGCTGGCAGTGCCCTTCACGGTCAACCGTGCATCCCCTTCATTTTATACAGGAGAAAAGCTGAGGCTTAGAGAGGGGGAGATGTTTTGGCCAAGGTAATTTATTTCGGTTTTCTTCAAATATTGTTTGGCTTTTGAAAGATCCTTCTCTGTTTTAGTTTGTCCATGTGTTTTTAAATTTCCAGGCAAAACGTTTTAAACTGAATTATGCCACTTATGGAAAACAACCAGACAATAGGTAAGTAAGGAGCCCCCAAATGTAGGTCAAGCCTCAGTATGTGTGTAGACAGAGGCACCAGATGTCACGGTGCCTATCACTGCCATAGGACGGTGGAGAGTTTAACCTACTGTAATTTGCTGCCTTCTGAAGGGTACTGCCCCCTCTCTGGCCTCCATTGTATCAAGGCAATGTCTTTCCTTCCTTGGATGGCTCCCTATGTAGTCAAGGGTGACCTTAAATTCTAATCATCTGCCTCCATCTACCTCCCATGTGCTGGGATTAATGTGTGCTCCTACCCCACATGATAAGTGTTAGAGGTACACAGTGCTGATGATTGCGCCCTGCACTTTGTGGAAAGTGTCTTAGTCACTGCTCTATTTCTGTGACGAGGGCGCTATGACCAACACAGGTCTTAACTGGGGCCGTACTTAGAATTTCCGAGGGTTAGTCCATTGTCATGGCAGGGAATGTGGCAGCAGGCATTGCTGGAGAGTAGCTGGGTAGAAAGAGATGCTGGACTTGGCCTGGGCTTTTGAAAGCTCAAAGCCCACCCCCAGGGGCACACTTCTGTTAAGAAAGCCACACCCACTGATCCTTCTAATCCAATCAAAGAGTTTCACTCACTGAGACTAAGCATTCAAAGATATGCGCCTATTGGGGTGGGGGTGGGGAATATGCCTTCTTATTTGAGCTACTACCTAAGATGAAGACTATCCTCAGGTCTGCTACTTGTTTTATTGGTTTGGTTTTTGAGACAGTTTCTCTGTGTAGCCCAGAAGCCCAGGCAGTCCTGAAACCCACACTGTAGACCAGGCTAGCCTCATACTTAGAGATCTATCTGCCTCTGCTTCCCAAGTTCTTGGATTAATGGCATGCACCACTGCCCCCTGGAATTTTTTGTTTTATTAAGACAGGGTCTCAGCCCACACTGACTTAGTCACTAGGTTGCCCAGATTGGCCTCAACTTACAGCAGTCCTCCTTATACTGTGGGTGTGTGCCACCCTGCCTGCCTGGCAGAGCCATGTCCCCTCTTTGGTCCTCCCTCAGCCTTTCATCCTATTAGCTTCAGATTTTTTTTTTTTGTCAGAACAAGTGGTGTGCTTCAAGGTGAGTCTCTCAGGAGGAGAGGGAGGCCACACACCTAAAGAGCTAGACACAGGCCATCCTGCTGCAGGGGTGGCAGGTAAACCATTTGGGACAGAAAACAGCACAGAATAAGGGAACCAAGACAACAGCTTTTAGGCAGAGCAGTATGAGGTGAGGAATGCTGTCTTCAGACGCACCAGAAGAGGGCGTCAGATCTCATTACGGGTGGTTGTGAGCCACCATGTGGTTGCTGGGATCCGAACTCAGGACCTTTGGAAGAGCAGTCAGTGCTCTTACCCGCTGAGCCATCTCGCCAGCCCCAGATTTTTTTTTTTTAAGATTTATTTATTATATGTAAGTATGTGTAAGTAGCTATCTTCAGACACCCCAGAAGAGGGTGTCAGATCCCATTACAGATGGTTGTGAGCCACCATGTGATTGCTAGGATTTGAACTCAGGACCTTCAGAAGAGCAGTCAGTGCTCTTAACCAATGAGCCATCTCTCCAGCCCTTAACTTCAGACTTTGAGGTGTTATTCAGTGAGGATCTACTTACCGTAACAATGAGTTTTCAGTGGCTGTCTGGAAGTCTTTGTGTACAGAGTTAGGGATTTAACAGTCCAGGCTAGCCTAGGCAGTCTAGTTTTGCATTTCCACATTGGAAGCAATCCTGCCTATGTCACAGAGCTTCTCATTTAGCAATGACAAACTTGAGCCCCATCACAGCCTGTAGAGACAGCACTGTGATCAGGCATGATGGTGCTTGCCAGCCCTGCTCTCAGCACTTGGGAAGTAGAAACAAGAGGAAGGTAGCAAGTTGGAGGTCATCGTGGTCTACATAGTGAGTTCTAAGCTAGCCAGAGCCCTATAATGAGACTCTCATTCGGAGAAAATTTGAATTGCACTCCTTAGGCTAAATAGTTTTCAAAAACTCTAAGCCAGTTTCTCAGAATCTTTCAAGCTTGTTATCCTTTGACTCTGCAGGAGAGTGTATTGCTCCTGCAGAATTCCACTTCTCAGAATGTATTCATGGTTGTGTGCAAGGAGCAGCCTCACTAGTGCTCATTAAAACATGTGTGTGTTATGCAGGGCAGTGGTGGCGCACGCCTTTAATTCCAGCACTTGGGAGGCAGAGGCAGACAGATTTCTGAGTTCGAGGCCAGCCTGGTCTACAGAGTGAGTTCCAGGACAGCCAGGGCTATACAGAGAAACCCTGTCTCAAAACTCACTTCCCACTCCCCCGCCCCCCCCAAAAAAGAAAACATGAGTGATGGGAAATGTTGAGAGGAATCCCAGATAGCTTGGTAATAGAAAGTGGGTTTGTTATAATATATTCATTTACTGGACTGCTCACAAGTCAGGTTCTAAACCTGACATGGTGTTAGTGATATGGCTGTGTTGCCAAGGCTGACCTCAGACTCCTACTGTATGTAGCCCCTGAAGGCCTGAGGTTTCCAGGTGAGATCCACTGCACCCAGTTTGGGCAATATATGAGAACTAAAAATAGCAAAATTGAAGCATAATGGTTCATACTGACGTTTTGTAAGTTCAAAAGAAATGACAGGGCCTGGGAATGTAGCTCATTGGGCAGAGTGTTTGTTTACACCAGGAGACCGGGTTCAAAGCCCAGCACCAAACAAAGTGGCATAAAGACACATGCCTGGCCGGGTGGTGGTGGCGCACGCCTTTAATCCCAGCACTCTGGAGGCAGAGGCAGGCGGATTTCTGAGTTCGAGGCCAGCCTGGTCTACAAAATGAGCTCCAGGACAGCCAGGGCTACACAGAGAAACCCTGTCTTGAAAAACCAAAAGGAAAAAAAAAAAAAAGACACATGCCTGTAATCCTAGCACATGGGAGGTGGGGGCAGGTAGATCAGACATTCTAGATCATCCTAAGCAAAATATGGAGTTTGAGGTTAGGCTGACCTATATGAAACTGTTTCAAAAAGCAGACAAGGGGCTAAGAGATGGTTCAGCCATTAAGAGTGTATTGCTCCCATAGAGCTTGTTTCTGCCACCTAAGTATGGAGATGAGGTCTCATATAAACAAGACCAACTTTAAACTTGCAGTACAGCTGAAGCAGACCTTGAACTTGTGGATCCTCCTGTCTCTCCCGAGGCATGGGCTACCATACCTGGCCACTAATTTTATTTATCTTTGTGAGTTTTTGTTTGGTTGGGTTTTTTGTGTTGTTTTGTTTATTTATTTTGGCTTTTCGAGACAGGGTTTCTCTGTGCAGCCCTGGCTGTTCTTCATTCTGTAGACCAGGCTGGCCTGGAACTCAGAGAGGTCTGCCCACCATTGCCTCCTTGGTGCTGGGATCAAAGATGTGCGCCACCACCGCCTGGCTTCTTTGTGAGTTGTTATATTCTAATTTCATACAAAGAATATGTATCATGCTTGAAATGATACATTTCTGGTAGCACAGAGCAAAAGGTGAATCTCAGATGAAAAATATTTGTAAACATTTCTAGAAAAAGTTTGCTAGCTGCATTCCAACAGAGTTTGAGCATTTCATCTTGACTAAGTTTTAGATCTTTGGCGATAAGGGTCTTATTTTATTGTTTTATTTTATCATTATATTTAACACATGTTTAGTGTTTTTTTATCCTTGCATATGACTCTGATCTGTCCCCTCATCTGATCATTTCTGATCATTCTCTCTCTCTCTTGCTCTCTCAATCGCTAGCTTTTTTTTTTTGAAACAGGTTTCACTGTGTACCCTCGGCTGTACTAGAACTCATAGAGGTTGGCCTGCCTCTGGAACTTGCTTTGTAGCCCAGGCTTACCTCAAAGTCACAGAGCTCTTGATGCTTAAAGACAGACAAGTGTTGTGCAGTGTCTGGAAAAGTCAGGGCGTAACTCCTTTGCCAGTGCAGTGGGTGCCTGTCACTCAATCTCAGCACTCAGGAGGCTTTGGCAGGAGGACTGCTGGGAGTTTGAGGCCAGCCTGGACTCCATAGCAATAATTATTGTCTTAAAAAAGAAAAGTGGAGAAGGGAGATTTCAGACACTGACAGCACAGCGGGGTTTGACCTTTTGCTGCTTCTTCTCTTCTCTCAGCCCTGAGTACTCCCTGTTTGTGGGGGACCTGACCCCAGACGTGGACGACGGCATGCTGTATGAGTTCTTTGTCAAAGTCTACCCCTCCTGCCGGGGAGGCAAGGTGGTTTTGGACCAGACAGGCGTGTCTAAGTAAGGCCTTACCTGCTATTATTGTTACCTCTTTGTTGTGCATTCTTACCCCTGGGGGCTGTTGTAGAGACACCTAGGAGGGTGGCAGCTCAGAGTGCAAGCTTTTGAACTAGGCAACCTGGTTTGAACCTAGCTTCATCACTGACAAGGACTGTGTACTAGACAAATTACAGACAGTCCGAGACTATTTTCTAATCTATGAATTGAGGCAATCTAATAGTGGCACTCATATGATTGACATAAGGATTAGAGGAAGTAATATAAATAGCTATTTGTCGCTATACTTCTGTTACTAAGGTTTTCTGCATAGTTAAAAATGTTATAGTTCAGCCTTCTGTGGCAGTGCACGCCTGTATTCCCAGCACTTAGGAAGTGGTAGAATGGAAAATCAAATCCATCTATCTTTGATCTCTTTTTTTTTTTCTTTGAGACAGGGTTTCTCCGTGTAGCCTTGGCTTTCCTGGAACTCACTCTATAGACCAGGCTGGCCTTGAACTCAGAAATCCACCTGCCTCTGCCTGGGATTAAAGGCGTGCGCCACCACCGCCAGCTATCTTTGAATATTTGGTGAGTTCAAGGCCAGCCTGAGCTATGAAACTCTTAATACACCTCCCCCTCCCCAAAGAAAAAAGAAAAAGGAGCTTTCCATTTTAAAATCGAAGACCTGTCTTGGGGGGTAGAAGCTAAGGATTTTGAACTGAAGCCATTTTAAACTATATAGCAAGACCCTACCTTAAAAATACAAAACAAGAAAAGTCAAGCTGGACTTGTGGACGTGACTCTGTAATGCCAGCTGCTCTGCGGAAGCACAAAGATTGCAGATTTGGGGTCTCTGTGCTGCACAGTGAGCTTAAGGGCAGCCTAAGCAATTTAGCAAAACCCTGTCTCAGAAAAATAAAGGTGACAGCCTATTCTATAGAGCAGGTTCCACGATAGCCTGAGTCTGAAGACTACACTAGAGAAACCCTGCCTAATAATAATAATAATAACAATAATAATAATAATAATAATAATAATAATAATAATAATAATAATAAAAAAGGCAGTCAAAGGCTGTGCTGCAGGTTAGCATTAGGGAGCTTGCTTAGCGTGGACAAGTCCTGAGTTTGATTTCCCAACTCCAGGAAGGACGGAAGGCTCTTTTTATTTTCTTAACTGTGTGGGATCCAGTCATCCTTCCCATTCAAACAAAGGCTCAGTCTTTTTGTATTTCAGTACTCAGGGTTGTACCCAGTTACTTAGTGTGCCAAGCCAGAGTCCTGCCAGAGCCATGTCCTCAGTCCTGTCTCCCCGTTTTTCTTCCATGTGGCCATAGCTGGAACTAACATAACTAACATAACTCACAGTCCCCATGTTCAGCTTCCTCAGTACTAGAATTACAGGCACGCACTTCCAGCAGCAGCTAAAAAGCTGATTCTCAATTAGCGTAGTCCTTACTCTCAGGCTTTGGGAGTGTGACCTAGAGTTAAGGCCTTACTTTGTTGTGTGTGATTTCCATCAAGTTTTCAAACCTCTGAAGCTTAAGGCTGCTCTTTAGTGTGGGGTGCCACTCCCCACTAAAGATACTGAGATACTGAGAATGTCCTCAGCACCTTGCCAGCACATGATGTCTGCTCACTATGTACTATGGCTAGGAGTACATAGTAGGTGCTCACTAATTTGGGTGTCATGAACAATCTCTGAGTAGAGTCTGACCTCTGAGGAGCAGGAACCAGGTCTGTCGTCCATAAGTGCTTTCCGACGTGCCTAGCACCACACAGCAGAAAGTAGAAAGCCTGCAGGCTGACGACAATGACCCACAGCTACACTGTGCTAACAGTGATTTGGGAGGTATGGAGGAGAACGTCCCACAATGTCAGGACCGTACTGTCCCTGAAGCTGACTCCTCTGCGCTCCCTCTCCCTTCCCAACCCTTTCTCCTTCGTGCAACCCCTCTTGTCTATGTTTCTTCCTGTAGGCTTCATCACGTTGTGGTCTGAGTAGTGTGTTGGTTTTTATCTCCCTCCAGGGGCTATGGTTTTGTGAAATTCACAGATGAGTTGGAACAGAAACGAGCCTTGACGGAGTGCCAGGGAGCAGTGGGACTGGGGTGTAAACCTGTGCGGCTGAGTGTGGCCATCCCTAAAGCGTGAGTCCTACAGAGAGCCGAGGCCGAGTCAGGACATGATATGTGGGATTCCAGGCTGGAGAGAAAGAAGCAGAGGGCATAATTATCGTGTGCTTTGGTCAGGCTGGGTGTGGGGAACAAACTAGTGTAGCCACACCCCCGGAAGCTGTAGCTAGGGAGTCAGGCATTGAGGGTAGGAACAGGGAATGCTGTTTGGTTCTGTATCCTGACTTTTTGTCCAGCAGCTGCTACTGGGAAATTATAGAATTAGGTAGAATGAAAGAAAAGGGAATTTTTCTTTCAGTTTTAGCCTTATTTATATTGAAACTCCCAACGTTCCTGTTAGGGTCTGTTGCAGTGGTAAGAACAGTTGAGGCTGCAGAGATGGCTCAGCAAGTAAGAGTACCTACTGCTCTCCAAGAGGTCCCAGGTTCAATTCCCAGCATCCACATAGCAGCTCACAACCATCTATAGTTTTAGTTCCAGAAGATCTAGCACTTTCCCACAAATATACATGCAGGCAAAACATCAGTGCATATAAAAGAATGATAAATAAATTATTTTAAGAAAAAGAATTCTAAACAGTTTCTGAAATACTCTGTCTCATGTAACTGTCATGCTAGGTCGGTAGAAAGCTCTTGTGAGTCCAAGTGTGTATCTTTTTTTTTTTTAAGTTTTATTTTATTTATTTTATGTGTATGAGTACACTGTAGCTGTACAGATGGCCATGAGCCATCATGTGTGTGGCTGCTGGGAATTGAACTCAGGACTTCTGCCAGCCCTGCTCGCTCCGGTGTAATACACTGTAGCTGTCTTCAGACACCCCAGAAGAGGGTGTCAGATCTCATTACAGATGGTTGTGAGCTACCATGTGGTTGCTGGGATCTGAACTCAGGACCTTCAGAAGAGCAGTCAGTGCTCTTACCCACTGAGCCATCTCGCCAGCCCCCAAGTGTGTATCTTACACAAACAACAAAACAGTTTTTCCATCAGTGACATCTGGAACTCACAGACACCCACCTGCCTCTGCCTCCGCCTCCAAGTACTGGCATTAAAGGTATGTGCCATCAGGCCTGGCCTCTGAGTGGTGTTCCTTTTTTTTTAAAGATTTATTTATTATTATAAATGAGTACACAGAAGAAGGTGTCAGATTTCATTATGGGTGGTTGCTGGGATTTGAACTCACGACCTTCAGAAGAGCAGTCGGTGCTCTTACCCGCTAAGCCATCTCACCAGCCCCCTGAGTGACGTTTCTTATCCTTCAGCCAGTGTGGTACTTCCCAGCTGGTGGAGATTTCACTCACTAGGAGGAGGTGTGGGTGGCATCAGAAAATCACAGAGGATGTGCTAGTGGCATCTGGGAGGTCAAAGGTAGCCGCAGTGCACAGGGCAGCCCTATAGCTAGGAGTTAGGTGGCTCACCCAACCACTGGAAGAAGGAACTAGGCTGAGAGATCTTTACCAAAATGAACAAGGGCAGCCAAATTTCTGGATAGTCCTTCCACGTGGTCCTGTTGAAGCGACAGAGGCTTGAATGTTCATATGAAAGTGATCAGAGTAAGAACCTGGCCAGGAGGCCCCGCAGAGAAAGGCTGTTTTAAAGGAAGTTGCAGGTCTAGAGAGAGGCTCTTCCAGAGGACCTAAGTTCCTCTCCAGCACCCACTTAGGGCCATTCACAGCCACCTATGACTTTAGCCCCAGGGGATCTGATACCCTCTTCTGCCCTCAATACACACCTCCACACAGAAACACATAAGCAAATCTTTAAAGTCCTTATTTCATTATTCTGAGTTGGCCGTAATGTTAGAACTAGTGCCACACACCTGTAATTCCAGTACTAGGGGCTAAGATGGGGCAATCAGGACACTCCAGGACAGCGCTGTAAAGCCCTGTGGTGCAGACAGGTAAACTGAAAACGTAAAAAGTAATTACCTCTCAACTCCTCTCCAAGGTCATATGCTACATATAAGTCAGCTACAAGTGGGAGGGTTTATTTCTTGTAACTCTGGGATTCAAACCCAGAGCCTTACATTCAGTTTTGAATTTCATAAGTAATAGTATTTTTTTCTTCACTTATTTCATATACATATTTTTCTGTGCAGTTGCACACTTACATGAATGTGGGTTTTGGGTTTTTTGCTTGGTTGGTTTTGGTTTTGGTTTTGGTTTT
>JADRCD010198018.1:14548-25510 GCA_019843815.1 Montemys delectorum
TTGGTTTTGGTTTTGGTTTTGGTTTTTCGAGACAGGCTTTCTCTGTGTAGCCCTGGCTGTCCTGGTACTCACTCTGTAGTCCAGGCTGGCCTCGAACTCAGAAATCCGCCTGCCTCTGCCTCCCAAGTGCTGGGATTAAAGGCGTGAGTGACCACTGCCTGCCTATGAATGTGGTTCTATTTGCTGCTTGGTGGCAGTGGTTATTAAACCTCACATTCTTTTTTTTTTTAATTAAACATTTGCTTTTTTTTTAAAAAAAATGTATTTTTATTTATTTTATGTGTATGAGTACACTGTAGCTGTACAGATGACAGTGAGCCATCATGTGTATGGTTGCTGGGAATTGAACTCAGGACCTCTGCTGGCTCCTGCTTGCTCCGGTGTAATTCACTGTAGCTGTTGTCTTCAGATGCACCAGAAGAAGGCATCTGATCTCATTACAGATGGTTGTGAGCTACCATGTGGCTGCTGGGATCCGAACTCAGGACCTTCGGAAGAGCAGTCAGTGCTCTTACCCGCTGAGCCATCTTGCCAGCCCCTAAACCTCACATTCTAAGCACATTCTCTCCACTGAAGCATATTCCTGTCTGATTTCACCAACAGTTCCTCTGTTGTCCATCGTCTTGGCTGTTTCTGGTCTATTCTTGTTTGTTCTGTAATTAGACTCTGGCAATATAGCTGTAGACAGAAACAAAGGCCCATCTGCAAACTTCTAATTTGTTCTATCTCTGCCACACTAAACACTGTTGTTAGTAATCCTTGCCTGCCCTGGGGAGGTGCCCTCAAGCCCTCATGATAAGGATTGGCAGGCCCTGGAGAGAGCCTGAAGGAAGATGAACCTCAGTTACTGTCAACAGTGGTACAGATCAATAGATTCATAGAGGAGGGGGTCAAAATGGTGACTAGTGAGTATACCTGCCCAGCACTGGCAGGTAGGACCGTGTGCCTGCCCACAGCCTGCAGAGAGGCATCTTGGTCTAGAGCTACAGTAATCAGTTGGTTTTGCTTGGCAGTAGCCCCCTTTTAGGCCCCCTAAGAAAGGGGCTTAAAAGTGCTCAGTCAAGTGTGGCTGCCTTTGCCCTGCCTGGTGTTCTCAGCTCATGATATCAGCTTCCCATGTGGCTTGGTTAGCATAGCAGTGGGATAAACCAATCCTGAGGCAGGTGATTTCTCCTGAGTCAGCCAGCTGCTTGGGAGAGCGGGCCTCTGGCTCCTGCATGGTTTTGCTGTCATAGGACACTCTGAGCTCAGATTCATGAGTGGAAACCCATTGTCATTTGCTTGAGCTTCATTTGTGTTCCTGAGACTTTCTCAGTTAGGATCACCACTTAGATGGTAATGGGCCTGATCTTGAAGTCTCTCCATACATGGCTTTTATGTCTTGGAAAGTACTGGGCCCTTTGTAGATTTCACATCCTGTCTTTGGCTGGGAATGGCATTGGTCACAGGACCTAAAGAAGGAAGGAACGTGAGAATTATGTGTAGCCCTGGTCCTGTAATTGGCCTCAGGCAAATCACTGTACTTTATATCCAGATGGTCAGTCTATTTAGCTCTGCCTCCACCTTCCAAGGGCATTAAAGCCATCACACCTGGCTAAAGTTTTTAATTTTTGAGACATTTTAAATTATTTTACTTACTATATAGTACGTGTGTGTGCCCACAAAGATGTGCATGGCACACTAAGCACAGGCCACAGGCTAGCTGTGTGGAGCTGGTTCTCTCATCTGTGTGTGGGCGGGCAGGTTTGTGCATCTTGACCCACTGAGCCATCTGTGATCGATTCCAAACTGTTTAAAAGTTCAGCTTTCTCGTTGGAATGATGGGAAGGATAAATAATACCTCTAATACCTCTATTGCATATATCCCCAGCACTGCAAAAATCAAGTCCAAATCCCAAGTAACTCATCAAGTAAGGCAGCTGGGGGAGGGGAGTTCAAGGTAGAACATTGCTTAGCATATGAAAGACTGTACTCATTCCACCACAGCAGTTAGCATTCCTGCAGACAGTAAGGCTGCTGCACTGCAGGCAAGGTGATGTCATAGGCTGAAGTTTGAAATCCATCTTGAATCATCTTAAGCCCAGATTTTTTTTTTAAGCTCATGATGGCCTCATTCTTTGTTTTGTTTTTCTTAATATTTATTTACTTATTTATTATATGTAAGTACACTATAGCTGTCCTTTTTTTTCTTTGGTTTTTCCAGACAGGGTTTCTCTGCATAGCCCTGGCTGTTCTGGAACTCACTCTGTAGACCAGGCTGGCCTGCCTCTGCCTCCCAAGTGCTGGAATTAAAGGCATGAGCCACCACTGCCCAGCTGTAACTGTCTTCAGACACACCAGAAGAGGGCATCAGATCTCATTACAGATGATTGTGAGCCACCATGTGGTTTCTGGGAATTGAACTCAGGCCCTCTGGAAGAACAGACAGTGCTTTTAACCACTGAGCCATCTCTGCAGCCCAACAAACAATTTTGTAAAAAAAGGGATTTAGAAAAAAAAAAGAAAAATAAAAGGGCCTGACAAGGCAGAGAGCTGAGCCAGAAAAGGCCTTCATCCCAAGAGCCTGGGTTCTGCAGGCAGTCTGCCTAGGTTTGTTTGCTCCTTAGTCATGTAGCCCTGGACCAAGCACTTAAAACACTCTGTTCTGTGTTACCAACTGTATGGCAGGGATGGGATAGGGAGTGTGCTGGACAGTATTCCTGGGTCAAGGGAAATGTCCTCTTCTGGTTTTGTTTCATGTAAGGAGCCGTGTAAAGCCAGTTGAGTACAGCCAGATGTACAGTTACAGCTACAATCAGTATTACCAGCAGTACCAGAACTACTATGCCCAGTGGGGCTATGACCAGAACACAGGCAGCTACAGCTACAGCTACCCCCAGTATGGCTACACCCAGAGCACCATGCAGGTAACGATGTTTGGCAACCCTTGGGGCTCATTTTGCCTCCAGAGACCACATTCTTCTCAGAAAATTGCTCTTGGGCTTGGGCTTTGAAAAAAGTGGGGAAGGCTGGAGAAACACAGTTCCACTTGTCCAAAGCCAGCCAGGATTTTGTCAAGTTCCTCATTGTCCTGTCTTCTCTTCACAGACATATGAGGAGGTTGGGGATGATGCTCTGGAAGGTGAGTCCCTGCATGCCTCTGTCAGCTGTCAGAGGTACTAGCCAGCCTCAGCTAGATGCTGAGTGACACCAAGGATGTGTGTGCTTGCTTCTCCATGTAGCTCTGGCTGGCCTGGAAGCCTGGAACTCAGAAATCCACCTGCCTCTGCTTCCCAAGTTCTGGGATTAAAGGCATGAGTCACCACTGCGGGGGGCGGGGCTCCCCAGTTGTTTAGGTTTTTTATGTAACACAACAGAATTCATTGTGGATGGTTGTGACCTCTGGAAGAGCAGTCAGTGCTCATCCAATGAGCCACCTCTTCTGCCCAAATCTTCTTAAAGTCCCCAGACAGTTGTGGCCTCAATTGAGGGCTGTCATGCTCCAAGTCCCACTGTTCTCCATGTCCCTCAGACACCCTCTTTGCAGCTGGTGTCAGCCTGCCTGATCTTATCCTTGCCTTTTCCTGCAGACCCAGCACCACAGCTGGATGTGACTGAGGCCAACAAGGAGTTCATGGAACAGAGCGAGGAACTGTATGATGCACTGATGGACTGTCACTGGCAACCCCTGGACACTGTGTCCTCAGAGATCCCTGCCGTGATGTAAACGGGAAGGCAATGATCCCATTTCTTATTGTGAAGCTTTTATCTTTTTGAAAGTGATTTGTATCATTTTAATAAATTACTGTTCCCTGAAACTGTGGGCCACTTCAACTGTATTGAAAGCCATGGAACTGTATTCCATCAGCAGTTGCCTTTGCTAGGTCCCACAACATTTAAAGAAACCCTAGCCTTTTTAGTCAATGCCAATTATAATTAGGAATGACCACTGTAGGGGTTAACAGGGCCTCACTATGGCTGATTTCAGAGTGGCAGTTTCCCATGCCTGCTGGAAACCATGTGCACCAGTGTGCTGATCAGCAGAAAAACTCCAAAGGTTGGCTCGACAAAGGACATGGATGTCCTGGGACAGATACATTTGGCCTTTAAATCCAGTTAGAGGCACTTTCCAAAAGTCTTTATTAAACCAATTGCATGTTAAATGACAAAAATTACACTTTCCCAAATGAGGTTTCTGTATGTAGACCAGGCTGCCTTGAACTCAAAGATATGACTGCTGCTCTCATCCAAAAGGCTGCCTGGCTAACTATTAGCCAAAAGCTTCTGCTATCTTCAGGGAAGTCTTTCTGAAAAGGAAGTGCAAAGTTAGTTCCATGTTAGTTCCACCCTCACTCAGACTCAATCCCCTCTCCTCAGGCTTTTCTTAAGAACTGGTCTCAGTCCCATATCCGCATTTCTCATCCATAGATGTCCAGTGGTAATGGGTTTCATCATGGACCAGTGTCTGATTGTACTCATGTAATGGTCTTCAATGGGCAAATACTAGCCAAACCACAAGGTTTGCTCCAGATGTCAACACCTGCACACACAGGCCAGACATGAATTCTAGCCTCTATACAAACCTGAAATTCTATACTATTTAGGAACAGTCTTTAACGTAAGCTTACCCAACAACTGTAGACCAAATCATCTATAATGGCTGATTCACCGGTTACATGGCCCCTAAAAAGAAAAAGAAACCATGAAAGCCAGCCAGCACGTAGCATTACTACTGCCCAAGGGCAGTTTTAGTACAAGTTATCCCAGGCATGTTTGAGCCTGGCCTGCTGCTCTGCAGCAGGCTGCATCGCTGTGAGACCAGTCTCAGGGTGTTCTTCCTCCTTAACGACCACCAAGACCAGTGTCTAGATCCGATGGGAAAGGGAAACCGGAGGGTAGGGCTGCCTCAGACCCCAACTTTACCTTTGTTCAAAGAGCAGAACCTGACTGGCTGCCTTCTCAGACTCTAAGAACCTCTCAAGTGTAACCTGCAGAAGGAACATTTGTTGTGAATACCACAAAATAGAGTATCACAGGTAGATAGCCCGACATGTATGTGTATGTATATGCATGTATATATGTATGTGTATATGTGAATACGTATATATAGGAAAGCTGAGTGGCAGCTGCAGGCACTGTGATGACCTGGGCTGTCAAAGTCTCTCCATTGTTACTCTGGCATGCAGTTGGAGATCCCATGGCTATAAGGAGCCACAGCCCTTGGAAACATGCTTCATTTCTCCCCTAGTAATCTGACTAATCTGAGCTTACCCGGCCCTTCTGCTGTGTCCTTGTCGTATCTTCTGATGTCGTTCCTCACCAATCTTCACTTGATGAACAGCTAAGATGAATGGCAACAGAATTATCCACAACAATCATGTTCCTTATCTTACAGGGAATGTGACAGTAACAAAGGCATTGCTATATACCATAGATGTTTGAAGGCTCAACCTATTTTCAAAACGATTTTTTGTTGGCTTGTATCACACATGTGCTGCTAATATATTTGGTTTCTCAAAACATACACTTTTAAATGTATGCCTGAACTATTAATTGGGCTTAGGGAGTCACCTGTCTCCTCTACCCATGGAGTGCCGGGAATAAGAGCCTCGGGCCAATACAACAGTTCGGTTTGAATAATAAAGATCCCTACCTACTCCGGAGTAACCTTAAAGCGGAGCTGTCTTTTCCCAATATGTTGCAGATCAGTTATAGGAAACAGAACCGCGACCGTCAAGGAAAATTGTTTCTCTGGGCCTCCTTTTTGACCACAGCAGCTATGTAGAAGCAGCTGCAGCTTCGATAAGGGCCACAGACTCTGACAGTGGTTAACTAGACCTCAAACCCACAAGCCACCTGCCTCACCACCGTCTACAGGAAATGCCTGAAAACGGAAATCCTGTGAGCTCCGAGGCTCCTAGTCTAAAACATGGAGCTTTAGACATTGAACAGATTCCTGACTATAACACAAATAGGTCTCAAATAAATGACCCTACTGCCTCCAAACACAAAGCTTTTTAACGTGCTGTAGATATCAAGGTAAGCAGAATAAAATGGCGGCTTTTGGCAATCAGAAAGTGAGAAAGCCAAGGTTGTACACATGCCTTCCCCCAACTCTGTAGGGGTAATTCCAGGCCAAGCTCCTGACTTTTTTCTTTAATACTATGATTAACATAGGGATCACCTAACATGTGGCAGGATCCAAATTCCACCCAACATATGAACAAGGTTGTTCACAAAAAGGTTACTCAGCGGTACTGGTCACGGGCCTTTTTAGTTGGCGTCATCCTAATAACGTTACTGCACCCAAGCACGTAATCCCTTCAAGGCACAAATGCTGTTACAAGATCCCATCACCCCCAAGTCTGAAGCACTCACCGGTAAAAAGGCGCGGTCCACCGTCCGCTCAATTATCACTGCGCATGCGGCCATTATGACCCGTGCTTCCATCGCCGAGATGGAGAAACCCGGTTCCTTCGCGGCAGGCTCCCTACCCCGCAGCCTCGGAGGAAGCATCCGGAGATGCTGGCCGCGGGAGGTGAGCTGGGGGGATGGGAGTAGAAGGGGGACAAAATTGGGTAGAAGTGCAAGGCGCCATACAGACAACAGAAGAGGAGCGCGGGTGAAGGAAAAAGGACTGAGAACGGCCTGCATCTGGCTTATATACGCTCGCGCCCTCAACAGCGCCTGCGTCATCCACCTGCCGCACGGTTCCTCTGGGAAACGTAGTTCTTGGCACAGCCTGGTTCCTGCTCCTTATCTGGCCCTGATCATAGTTGCTACCCCCTGGGCCAGAGAGCTCAATTGATACCTCAGACCAGCTGCCATCCCTGCGGATTAAGTCCGCAGGAGACTGAATTAACACGGATCTCAGAAAGGCTTTTCAGCCCCGAGCATCCGGGATGCTCGTGAGAGTAACGAGTTGCTGGCAGGTCTTCTTAAAGGAGGACCCAGGTGGATGCGTTATTTGTTCAAAGCTTATTTCCTTTGCTGCTATGTATTTCCTAAGCACCTGATGTTTACGCTGGCCCCAGTTATTTCGTCTCATGTTCATACACATCTTGTGTACAGGCTTCACGATTGAAAAATGGATCACACACACAAAAAAAAAAAAAAAATAGAGAAGAAAAATGGATCACAACAAGGTAAACTAGACTCTGAGCGCAGCTCGGGCAAAGTAATGACCGTGTGTTGTCCTTTGCTTTTGGGATGAATGAATGATGAATGAATGATTCTCAACTTAAAAGCATATATGGTAAATGGACTGGAGAGATAGCTCGGTGAGTGGATGCATGAAGCCATGAGTTAATATCCCACTCCAGTGCCTGTGTGATGATGATGATGGAGGTCTGTTAGTCCAGCACTGCGGAGGTGAAAGAAGGACTAAAACATTAAAGGGAGATGTTTGTTTGTTTATTTCTTTTGGGTTTGCTTTTTGGTTTTGAGATAGGAGCTTTCTATTATGTTGCTCTGCCTGTCCTGGAACTTACTATGTAGACCAGGCTGGCCTTAAATTCACAAAGATCCATCTGCATCTGCCTCTGCCTCTGCCTCTGCCTCACAGTGCTGGAATAGGTTAAAGTAAATTTTGAGGTCTTGTCTCAAAAAAAAAAAAAAAAAAAAAAAAGTAAATAATAATTGCCAAGGACTAATTACCTATTCTGTTGTGTGACAAGTTTGTAAATTTTGTTCTTCCATTAGCCGTTTTTTCTAATTTTTATTTTCTTTGATGAGAGGATATAGTTTATTTGGCTTACTACAGTCCTTCATTGTATGGAAAGTCACAGTCAGCAGTGGGTGAGACAGCTTGTTGTATCAAATCTACTGTATAGAGTGGAGAGGTGACATTTTCTTTTTTGTTGTTTTGTTTGTTTGTTTGTTTGTTTGTTTTTGGTTTTTTGGTTTTTTGTTTTTTCCGAGACAGGGTTTCTCTGTGTAGCCCTGGCTGTCCTGGAACTCACTCTGTAGACCAGGCTGACCTAGAACTCAGAAATCTGCCTGCCTCTGCCTCCCAAGTGCTGGGACTAAAGGCGTGTGCCACCACTGTCTGGGCCTTTCCTTGTTTTTTAAGACTTGGTCTCTCATTGGCCTAAAGTTTGCCCATGGAGTAAGAGAGTGTCCAGGGACCGTCCTGTCCCCCCCCCCAGTGCTGAGGTTACTAACATGCTCCCAGCTTCATTACTCGAGTTCTCAGGATGGCGCTCATGTCTTCAGACCTGTGTGGCAAGCACTTTACCAGCTGATCTCTCTATTGCTTTAGCCCAAGTATGTGTTTAACAGTCTTCTTCATTAGAATGGGAGCTCTGGCCTAGAGAGATAGCTCAGTGGTTAAGAGCACTGGCTGTTCTTCCAGAGGTCCTGAGTTCAATTCCCTACAACCACATGGTGGCTCACAACCATCTGTAATGGGATCTGATGCCCCCTTCTGAAGACAGCAACAGTGTACTCATCGTGTGTGTGTGTGTGTGTGTGTGTGTGTGTGTATGTGTGTGTGTGTGTCTTAAAAAAAAAAAAAAAAAAGATGGAATGGGCCAGTGAGAGACTGCTTAGTGGGTAATTCAGGACTCTGAAACTTGAGTTCAATGCCCAGAACTCACAAAAAAGGTAGGGAGAACTGACTCCACAGTTGTCCACTGGCCTCCATGTGGTGAGTGGGTTGGGGGCTGGGGGATGAATGAAACTTGGCTGCAATTGCAAAACCAGTAAGTGGCTCTTGAATCTCAGCTCAGAAGCTCCCTGATGGAAATGTGCAGACCTTTGCTACTGAGGCTTACTGTTCCATCTGAGCTACCCACAAGGATTGGCCTTAGCTGATGAAGAAGCAGGGCATAGGGAAGTCAAAGGGCTAGCCTGTTGGGTCATACACTCCTTATCTATAGCATGGGTCAGCTGCACTGTGGCTTCCGGTGTGAGGTGCAGTCAGAGGCAGCCACGTGACCCCAGCCCTAGTGGGAGCCTCTGAAACAGAAAATGCAAAGTTCAGAGAATCTGATGCTGACATTGCACAGTACATGAGGGCTGACCAGAGTGCTGTGCACCCTGTCTTTGTGAAGGGCTCAGCTCCAGCTGTCTCATGCCTGTCTGCAGTTGCCCAGCTGCCCTGGCTAGGATTATTTACAGATAATACATAATGACTTTTGTGTCTTTGTTTAGAATCAGTGAGAAGAGAGAGAGCCATCGAGCTGGCTTATTGGGTAAAGATTCTTGGTGCCAAGCTTGAAGACCTGAGTTCAGTCCCTGAGAACTAGAGGGCAGAAGGAGGACCTACTTCTTCAAGTTGTCTTCTGGCCTCCATACAGTCATACACATAAGTAAATGCAAAACTAAAAAAGAAGAAGGCTGGGCAATGGTGGTGCACACGTTTAATCCCAGCACTTGGGAGGCAGAGACAGGTGGATTTCTGAGTTCGAGGCCAGCCTGGTCTACACAGTGAGTTCCAGGACAGCCAGAGCTATACAGAAGAAGAAGAAGAAGAAGAAGAAGAAGAAGAAGAAGAAGAAGAAGAAGAAGAAGAAGAAGAAGAAGGGCAAGGGCTGGAGAGATGGCTCAGCAATTAAGAGCACTGACTGCTCTTCCAGAGGTCCTGAGTTCGATTCCCAGCAACCACATGGTGGTTCACAACCATCTGTGATGGTGTGTCTGAAGACAGAAACACTGTACTCATTGGCATAAAATAAATAAATATTTTTTTTAGAAGAAGGAGGAGGAAGAGGAGAAGGAAGAAGAGGAGGAAGAGGATAAGAAGAACCCTGGGCTGTTCCAGATCCCAGACTGGTCCTGTGAGAAAATTAAATAATAAACAAACCTTGTCAAGAAAGTGAGTTCCAGGACAGCCAATGTTGTAACACAGAGAAACCCTGCCTCAAAAATAAAATAAAATAAAATAAACAAAACTCTGAGTTTGTATAGATTTTCCAGATGTTGAAGTCTTCTTTGGTGAGTGAGCTCAGCCTTGCCACATACTTTCTCGGAGCTTCGGTTTCTTCAGCTATAGAAATGAGTAGAATAACCACTTGTAAGGCTGAAAACTGCCTGGATCCATGCTGGCTGGTGGGCACAGAGGTAGGTCAGCCTGGTCTACAGAGCAGTTCCAGGACAGTCAGGGCTACACAGAGAAACCCTGTCTCAAAACAAAAAAACAAACAAACAAGCAAACAAAACAGTGCTGGAACCAGCCAGAATTTCAGTCTTGATTCCTTAGGCCTCTAGAAGCCAGATTTGAATACACACATGCTGACCTCACATGAGCTTTAATCCAAGTGGAACTCAAGACCCAGCCATGTCATCCTGGTTTTCTGATTGTCTCTTTTTTTGTTTGTTTGTTTGTTTGTTTTTTTCTGTTTTGTTTTGTTTTGTTTTTCGAGACAGGGTTTCTCTGTATAGCCCTGGCTGTCCTGGAGCTCACTTTGTAGACCAGGCTGGCCTCGAACTGAGAAATCCGCCTGTCTCTCTGCCTCTGATTGTTTCTTTTGAGGCATCAGGGAGTCATGAGGGTTGAGTCCTGCCATAAAGTCACTGTGACCCTAGGAGGCACTGTATGACCTGAGACAAGCCACACCTTTGAGCCACTAAAGCTGTTACTCCCCAGAAATTGTCTAGCCTCATATTGTAATTGTCTAGCCTCATATTGTCTGGCTTGCTCCTGTCTCTTCTGCTAGAGCACATTCAACTCTGTCCCAGGATCTTGTGATCCAAGGCACGGGGCTGCTGACCATTCACTTTGGCCTTTGCACAGGTGAAGGCCCCAGGCAGGGTTAGTGAGACTCCAGAAACGGGGAACCTGGACTTCCCAGAGTGATTCCATACCCTTGGTGTGGGGTGCCTGGAGCACAGGTACAGGGTTAGGATCAGAGAGGAGAGACACTCTAACTTGGTGTCTTAGGCCACAAAGGCCAGGAAGTTAAGCTCCTCCTAGTCCCCACTTCCTATTTTTTTCTACTTCAATTCTGTTTGTTTTTCTTTTTCTTTCTTTGTTTTTTTTTT
>JADRCD010198019.1:0-17617 GCA_019843815.1 Montemys delectorum
ATTGTAGAGTCCTGAAATATTCAAATCCTAGCCCTTTAGTAACACTTAGCACCCACTTTCTTTATCTGACCTAATGGCCTTTTATTAGATAGCTAGTCACACAGGAACAGGCCTTGAGGTCACTGAGTGTGGATACTTCTCCTTTGACCCCTAATCAGCCTTGGGCCTTACCTCTCAGGTCACTGGAAAAACATTAATTTTATGGAGGAGAAAGTAGCACAAATGCCCTCCTTGAAATACCATATGATGACAGGAGGGATACATCAAAACTGACTTGCCCTGAGAGTTAAAATATCAAATAAAATGGTGGAGGGCAGGCCTTTGTTAAGCCTCATTTAAGAGAAGACCACTTCCTCTTGGTAAAGTGTCTATTTTTTCATAAATTTATTATTATTTTTTGCCTTTTCTATTACATGGTTTTGGTCAAAAGAATGAGATCTGAGTCATGCCCTTGCTCTGGAAGGCGACATTACATTCTAAATAGCTCAAAATATTATAATTCTCCAAACAATATTACCCCTTTATGAATTAATGAAATGACTTGAGCAGGAAACGACCCTTTAGGAATAGAATACTATCCATCCCAGAAACTTCAAGAAACATGATCTAACTGAAGACATGCTAAATAGGTGGGAAGAATAATTATCCCGATATATGCACTTAGGTTCTCCTGAAGCCCCTCCCTTCATGTGGCTAAGCCTATCCCTGTCCTGTCTTCTAACTAGAAAAGTATAACTTTTCCTTCCCCCTTTTTCTGTCTCACCTTTTGGATATGACCAGCATCCTAAACTGTATGTCCTACACTCTGGGCATTTTAACATACTCTGAAGACTGGACCCCAACTTAATGCGGCTGTTCATAGGCTTGCAAAGCCTGCTTGCTTTCCTGAATGCAAACTTAAAGAACTCTCCCCCTCTTTTTCATCTCCTTCCTTCTGGCAGCTTCTGGAGTGCCCACCTTGCCTCTGCTGTTGCTTTTCTCTCAAACCTTGATAAAACTGCCCTTGAGTTTCCTTTTAAGCGAGTCCATCTTTTAAAGTCTATACTCTTTAAAACTAACTGGCAAAAATGACCCGCCCTCCCTGGGAACACTTTCAATTATTAGGTAATACCTTTGGAAGGTATTAGCTGAGCAGTCATTAATTTCTACTAACTCTAAAGCTAACAATGTCATTCATGTCCCCACTTCAGCGTTACCCTGATGTTCCCACCAATGTGTTTAGGGCCCCATTTTATAATTTCCTTTGGTTCTTCACATTAAACCTTCTAAGTATCTTATTTTCCCAGTGGAGGATGAGTATCAGTCAAACCAGTATAAAAGCCATAGCCCTAACTATCCTGACATTGTGGAGAGACAATCGTATTCACGTTCTTTCTGACACAGCACGCTCATGGCGAGTGTGCTTTGCGCTGACATCCAATATCCATGAAGTACTTGACCAATTGAGGTCTGGGTTATCATCCTCTCCACAAAGCCCTTGAAAGCTAACACAGATAAACTGAATGTCCCCAGTCCTGTCTCTGTCCACCCTTGTCTGCTTCTTAGAGATGGCAGCTACAGTTTAATATATGCTGTACCCAAGGACAATTGGTGGGATATAAAAGGCAGTATCTATTTAAGAATTGTAATGTAAGATTCTAGTCCAAACGAATCAAAGGTCTGTATTAACATCTTACGTGTGGCCGCTAGAAATGTCATCATGCTATTTCACAATTAATGTTAACCTTTTATACTTCAAAATAACTAAAAGGGCCCCTTGGCCAGGTAGGGAAGTTTAAGAGGAAACCTGACTAGATTTGCTAGAAGTCTCATTGTTTGTGAACAATCAGATTCAAGGTTGAACCCACTTAGGATTGTCATTAGCACAATATAAAGATTAATTAGGCAATAATCTCTTTACCAGCTGCCCAGAGATGGATAACAGGTTTGTTAGCTTAAGCTACACCTTTTTAACTTACTCTATATCTTCGAAGAGAACATTTGTAGGCAGTTGGTTGACTGTGGCAACAATTTTGACAAAACTTATTACTGCTTCAAAAGGCTCTTGATGCACTGTGACAGTTGAAATTCTTCCTAAGTATTGCACAGGAGGTGGCAGTATCTGGCTCCTCCATTCTGTCACATAAGCTAGCTCAGACAAATCACACGATGTAAAACCTCCACTACCCAACTGAAAAGACATAAAAGCCAGCTGGTTTCCTTTGTTTCAGAGCAGCGGTTCTCACATCTCCTAATGCAGCGACCCTTTAATACAGTTCCTCATGTTGTGGTGACCCCCAACATAAGATTATTTTTGTTGCTACTTCCTAACTGTAATTTTGTTACTGTTATGAATTGTAATGTAAGTATCTGTGCCTTCCTATAGTCTTTAGGGGTTGTGATCCCCAAGTTGAGAAACACTGTTTTAGAGGCTTTCTCTTGAAGCTCTTTTCTCCCCATTAGCCTGTTCCTGATAGGTATTCTATTGCTTTTACTTTAAATCAAGCCATCTCACCATGTAGCCTCTCTCCAGGCCTTTCGGAAAATCTTCTAAAGACCCTTGCATTCTGTTTTGAGCATATTGGGTTGCCCTGCTCCTTTTCAATGCCTGACCACAGGCTTGACCCTGAGCCTAATGAAGCTAATTCAGAAGGGTAATTATGTAGCCCACTCGTCACGATTTCCCTTTTCTCTACATAAGAGTTCTCATGTACACAAACCAAAACGAAGTCAGGATGTAAAAGGAGATGAGACGTCAGCTCACTCATTCCCAAGTGGTCACTTGGACAACTGAACTTCCACAGAGACAGTCCAAATAAGGCACTGTCTCCAACTTGAACCAGCAAATAAATGCCTTCTTTATTGTGCTTCTGAGCTTGCTCTGACAAACTGTCCCTCAACCACCGCTCATGGAGATCTCAACCACTTCCCACTGGAGCAGCTCAATTCACGCACTGTTTGATGATTGAGAAATCAAGGCTTTGAAGGTGGACATTTTGAGGTTGTGGATGTAGCTCAGTTTGCAGAATGCTTGTTTACTATATACAAATCTTGGGCTCAAACCGCCCCCCCCCCCCAGCACCACATAAAAACAATAATGGTGGCACATACTTTTAATCTCAACACTTGGGACATAGAGGCAGGAGTGCAAAGTAACCCTCAACTATGTATATAGTTTGAGGTCAACCTGGGATACAGGAGACCCTGTTTCTAAAAACAGACAAAGCTGGTACATTAACAATAGTTTGCAAAATAAGCACCTAGTGTCTAAATATAGAAACATGTCACCACAGATGACAGTAACATAATGTACTGCTAAGTATGTGCTATAATAGAAAAAATAGTGTGGAGAGAACAGGATCTACAGTTAGTTTGCAGAATTGGCATTTGATATAGCTGAAGAACAAGTACAAATACAGAAAGGGTAACTAGGAGGACGGTGAGCAGGAGACTGTTCAAGGCAGAGAAAGCAGCAAGCAGTCGACATTCATATAGAATCTGCCGCTCTACCTCTGTGGCTATGGTGTGATACTGACAACACTCAGGGCAAATAGGAGAGCTCGGAGTTTCACGGATGGCCAGACACAGAGTCAGGAAGATATGGACAGTGAAAGAAGAATGAGGGCATAACGGGAAGGAGATGTGGGGAGAAGGACCATTTGGGGGCAAGACTGTGAGTTTGGATAGTCCCTTCTTGTTGATTAAGTGATGCTCAGAGGGATAGTTTATGCAGCATTCTGGTGACAATATTGATAACACACAAAGATGGAACTGAGATTAAGTGCTTAAGTGGTCCACATGAAATGACATTCAGAGCTGGTTGTGATGGCTCATGTCTATAATCCTAGAACTAAGGAGCCAGAGGCAGGGGACTGCCATGAATTCCAAGCCAGCTTGAGCTGCACAGTGAAACCCCATCTCAACAAAACAAAATGAGATCTAAAGTCTTATATTAACTATTTTTTGTTCTATTTTGTTAGCCACTTGAATGTATTTTTAAGTTGGTTATTTTCACACAATTCTCTTGACCCATATTACATTTTAACGATCAGAAATAAGGTGTAGTTCCCACCTCCTGCCTGCTGATGCCAAGAGGCATTCCGTATAAACTGAAGGGTACTCTAAGCTGCCGATTATGCAAGAATGAACTTCTGTGGGTTTAACCAATTGCAGATAGAGTGCAATGTGGCTTTTTAAAGTATATACATAGAAAAATGCAAAGCTGTGTTTGAAGTATAGTTTGGAGAAAGGACAACATAATTCTGGACTTCTGCTGAATATCATAAAGTTGGCATCCCTAGCCCTGAACTGGCACCAGTGTTCCATGTTACGGAAATTGCTGAAGGTTGGTTGGCAACCATCCATAATCAACTCTCATCTCTTTTGGGCATTTCTAACATAAGGGGCCAGAAAAAAATGATACTCAATTTCCCAGCCTCCTTTGCTTTTAGAGGTGGCCATGTGATAAAACTGAGAAAATAATTCCTACCACCTACCAGAAAGAGAAAGGATACAGCCCAACCCTTGTTTATTTAATCTACACTAATAACCCCCATAATCCACTATGAAGGTTTAAGACAATGCATGCTGAGAGGACTGTGTGGGGGAGGGGGAGCTAGGACTACAGGAGGAACACGCGTCGAAATTTCTTCATTTCCTTGCTAACAACCTGTATAGAAGCAGACAAAAAAACTAGATATAAACTGAAGTTCTATTTCTAGTAAAACTAGAAGAAATACAATCTTCACATGGCAAGACAGTCAAAATGCCTGTCAACACCTTTTGTTTGGAACAGTTAAGGGCAGAGATGTAAAATTGGCCATGGAAGTCTTCCTGGATTTGGATTGGTTCAGATAGGGATAGGAAGCAAGGCTGCACAAAGCAGGGGCCACACTAGGAGGCCGCATGTCTCTAAGGCATCAGCTGAGATGGTACAGCCATGAAGTATGGAAGGCAATCATTCTGCCAGGTTTGCCCCAAGCCACAGTATTGCAAATCATTCAATGCCATTTAAATCAGAGAAAGCACCAGATGACAGATAGAAAAACACTACAAAATAAAACAAAAAGGAAAAAAAATACAAGCTCAAACACTACAGAAAATCAGTGTGCAATGCAACGAGACGCAGAGAATGATATAAAGGAATGGGAAGTTAGTTTGTTCCTTGAGTCATAGACTGAGAACAGTCCTCACAGCAGGAATGAGGGAGGGTTGAGACATGGTTTATTAGAAAATGCTGCTTGTCTACAGGAAGCCAGTAAGACAGTGTGTGTGTGTGTGTGTGTGGGGGGGGGGGCTCCTGTATAAGAATTCCAGAGGAGCTAGAAACCCAAAGTGAACCTGGCTTTTGGGGCTGGTCTTACCTACACATCATCTAAAATCTAAAAGGACAATGAGGAGCCAATCAAAAGTTGGGGTGTTCTTAGGGGAAGCAGAAACACAGGCCCAGAAGGTCCAAGGCATGGCCACTGATAAGCCCTACACTTTGGACTGGTGGAATGATGATGGTGTGTGACAAGTGCCCAAGCATCATCTATAGCTCAGGCTAGATCACAGGGAGACCCAGACAACCTGTTCCTCAAACTCAGATAGAATGTCCCCAGTGAGACAGTGGCACTCAGAATCTGGCAGAAGCAAACAAGACTTGTCTCTGGGTTTGAGGGTAGCAAAACTTTTCCTACAAACAACTTTGCAAACTTCATTTTGTAAGTAAAGATGACTAACCCTAAAGCTAGCATATATAAAAGAGACACAGACCCCAGAGCAACACCAGATTTTCGTATTGTCAAACATACACTAACGTGAGTTAGCATCCAAGACCTGGAAATTTAGAGACAAGTAGTAACGCACTATGATCCATGAGTTCATACTGTTAAGAATGAAGAAACAAGGGCGGCGGTGGCGCACGCCTTTAATCCCAGCACTTGGGAGGCAGAGGCAGGTGGATTTCTGAGTTTGAGGCCAGCCTGGTCTACAGAGTGAGTTCTAGGACAGCCAGGGCTACACAGAGAAACCCTGTCTCGAACCCCGCCCCCTCTCCCCCCCAAAAAATGAAGAAACGAAAGGGTAAGCTGCAAAAGTGAGAATTCTGACAAGTGTGGAAGAGATGACAGAACTAGAAACCAGCACTTTGCAATCCCCACAGCAACATATACAAAATAGACATAGTTAACACTAATGATTTCCTCTTCAATGAATATAAGATAAAGATAATTAATATTAGCATAGTTTTATTTTATTTCTAC
Organism: Montemys delectorum; assembly: GCA_019843815.1. Classification (NCBI taxonomy): domain Eukaryota; kingdom Metazoa; phylum Chordata; class Mammalia; order Rodentia; family Muridae; genus Montemys; species Montemys delectorum. The sequence continues at coordinate 6,225 of JADRCD010198019.1, forward strand.
AGGCCTACTTTTTCTTGCAGTTACTTTCAAACATTTGTTCTCATGTCTTATAAGTAACATGGAGTTACTTTTCTGAATAATTATTATACTTAACTGTAATACTTAAATATATTATCATGTAATATAACTTACAAATACATATGTTTTATTAAAAATTGTTTTGGAGACAGAGTGTCACTATGTAGCCTTAGCTGTCTTGGAACTTGGTATGTATACCAGGCTGGCTTAGAACTCAGAGACCTGCCTACTTGCTGAGTGCTGGGACTAAAGGTGTACACCACCACACTCTATCCATGTCATAGACCCAAACTACCTGGCCGTGTTCCCAGGTACTTGCCTTTAGAACATGCCTGAGTCTCTCTTCATACCCTTTATCCCATGCTGTGCTTCCCAGTCCACATATTGTAAGACCAGTTACCTGTACACCAATGTTCTGTCCTACTTCAGTAACACTGGGCCTAAATTTAGGAACTTAACTGAAAGCCTTGCAATTCGCAACATTACTTGTCCACAAAGGCTTCGGGGAAAATGGCCACATTCTGTTCTAGATAGCAGCACAGAGCCACGTGTGACTACTTTATGTCACACAAAAAGGCAAAAACCTTGGTTCCTGTTGCAGGTTATCTTTTCAGTGTTGATCACATTCATATGAGGCTACTGTATCAGTCAGCACCCATACCACCACGGTAGGAAGTTCCAGAACAGCACAGTTTCAGGCCTGCCAGAGCATCGCCCCCTATCCTGATGCTGAGCAGTACCAGTTAGTATCCATCATGCGGCAAAGCAAGGTGTTGTTGTCCAGCTGTCTACACACCCCAATCTCCCCAGTCCCTCAGCCCAAAATGATCCTTCCCTCTGCCCTGCTGGCTCTGCAGTTTTTACCAGGCCTTGCCTGGCAACATAGGACAATGCCTATCCTACCCACAGTCTACTGTAGCATTCATTTCCCTGCTCAGCCTTTTCTTCTAACGACTGCAGTATAAAAGTCCGCTTCCATCCCCTTCCACCTAAGCCACTGAAAGTGACAAACCCACAACAGTAATACCAGCACAATATGATAGACAATTGAAGAAGTAACTCTATAGCTGGGAAAATTTGTCTTGATCTATACAGAAAGCTACTAAACAAAAGCTGACATCACCTCAGAATACAGTATACCACTATGTCCAAAATACTCATCTGGAAAATGCAAAAGGACTAGTGGATAAAGGAAATTTATGACTCTTGAAGGAGAAATTGGCTTTTTCTCCTCTGAACTGGGTTTCGACCCCAAGCCACTAAGCTATATTCCCAGCACTGCATGCCTTTAAAGTTTTACTTTATTAAATTATGTGTGCATATGGCTGTGCAGGTGAGTACAGGTGCATGTAGAGTCCAGAGGCATCAGATTCCCAGGGGGCTGGAGTTGGAGGTTTTTGTGAGCCCCTTATGTGGCTGCTGAGAAGAACAGCAAGTACTATTTATTAATGGCCCAATCCATCACTCCAATCCCATCTACCTTTACAATAAGCAGCAGAGGTTATGCAGGCAGCTCCTTCCTGAGGTTCTAAAGCATCGTCAATGGTCACTGAGCACCAGCATCTTCACTCGACCGAACAGTAAGGAACCAAGTGGGATATACTGCAGACTTAAAGTTGCACAGATAAGGACAAGTCACAAACTCCTAATGTGGCCATCTGAATTCAGTGGTCAGGATGGGGAGATCATGTGTTCAGCGGCCAGGCCTTTCAGCTTACGCTACTACTTAGCCAAACTCGCAAATTTCCGTCAATGGTGGATAGGCGCCTGTGGAAATGCCAATTCAGTTATTTGACCATGCAGCTCTTATTTATCCTGCACTACTGATGCACTTCTGCCTTTCTTCTCTAACCAGCAGCTAGAATTGAGAGGTCTCATTAGAGCAAATGAACAAGGTTGTGAGAGCTTTAAGTACAAGTCCATACTTAGAGATTAAAAGGTATCTTCTAGGTGTTAGGTCTAGAGTCAACAAGAGACCCAACAAGACTTGGGTAGCATTTTATCTGTGTAATGAGTTTGGAAACAAGACTGAATAATCTTTTTCCAACTGGGAACGTGAAGCTATGGAAATGGTGGTCTCAGGCAAAATGGATGGTCTAACGCTTTCCTCCGCAGCTTGACACGAAAGCAGACTCAGCCATCTAGTTTCCATATGTGTATATGAGACAGGTCATTGTAGCTCTGGCTGTCTTGAAGTTTGTTGTGAGCACCAGGCTGGCCTTGACCTCACAGAATTCTACCTGCTGTAGCCTCCAAGGCACTGGGTTTAAAGGCAGGCACCACCACATCTAACTTAGGTAATTTTAGATCGTCTTAGTACTAGTGGATAAACAAGCCATGGGTTTTTTTGTTTTTTGTTTTGGTCTTTTGTTTGTTTCTTTTGTTTTTTTGTCATGTTTCACAATTCTGGGAGCTATCAGTTCTGGGATTTGAAATTTCTTTAAACTGAATTATTTTTCTTGGACTTTATCTTGATGCTGCAGAGCCCAGTGCTACCTACTGCAGCCAAGAAGTGGTCTCCTGCTGGCATTCACTCTCTAGGTTCTTAACTTTCTGTTTTCTTTTCATTTACAATGACACCTGAGGACTTAATTTCCCCCTTTCTCCTCTGGTGATATTTCCTAGAAATGTTTTCAAAACTATTTTGAAAATAAGACTATTTCTTTTGCTGTGTGGCTATCCCACATAACAAATGTTTCTTGAGATGGATTTAGAAGAAACTCAATGTCAAAGAATTGACGTGATGAAGGATTAGCTAGTAGATCTGCTTAGGAGACATTAAATCATACAGAGGAGTCAGCTAAGGGAGTCCGGCCTCCAAAGTATCCCAAAGTTAAGTAGTGTGTTAGCCAGCCTGTGAGAGAGAAGCAAACACTAGGATATGAGAAGATAAATGTTTGCCCATCAGGGTGGACCAGCCATCAGGCCCTTCCTCAAAAAATATGCCTCTGACAGGCAGTTCAAGCGGGCATGGCAGGGTCACAACGAAAGTTAAGCCCTGGCCTGCCATAAAGGCCCAGTTCCCTTATTGAGAAAAACATAATTCTATCAGGTGAGCAAGATGACCCTGGGTAACACCTATTCAAAGAGAGTAACACTGGTGTACTTAAGAAATACTTCTGGCAGTATCTTTGCTGTGTAAATCTCTCATCTGCCCAAGTGGCCAGACTTGTAGTCTCCTGCCTCTGTTTAATTTGTTCAAAGAGTAACCTGGAGCCAGGACCTAACAGAGATTTAAAGATGACTAAGCCTAAAGTATATACAAGCTAGCAGAAACTTCTTTTTGAAGCTTACTCTTTGGGCATCAACCCCAGCTAGCTGTCTGGTTAGCAAAGGGCTCGCTCTTGATTTCTCACTGGGAAGACACACTATTGCTAGAACAAGATGAACAGGCACACTATCCCAGTATCAGCACACAATCTCCAGAGATGGGATACGAGGCCAGAGAGAAGTAACCCAGGCTTGTGGCTTTAACAGAGGCCCGTGAAAAGCCACGAGCAAATTAGAACATCTCCCCTATTATCGCCTCAGCACCACTGTCTGCCCAAATTCTTGAGTTTGCGTCTATCCCAAATCTTCCTAAGAGTCTGCTTCAGGAGCTAAACACATACAAGAACCTACTATTCTGAAATTTAAAACAGCAAACTTTACATAGTACAGGATGGACGGAGGCGGCTCAGATCTGAGATGAGGTGGCAGGATGGTCACCCTGATCACAGGTTTGTGCACTCTTACTTTGCCTCCAGAATTATGAGCTGGACGTGAAGTACATCCTCCAATGTCCTCAACCGTATACAACTGTCCAATGCTAAGTACACAAGCAGGAAAATATATGAAGAATGAGACTATAATGCTGATGATGTGCGTTTCTAGGTGTCTGGAGTCTGATTAATAAAGAGCAAGGAAAATGTACAACAAGAAAAGGGAACATACATTTATTAAAAATAAAATAGCACACAGTCTCTGATAATGAACAATTAAACCCCACAATATATAATGTAGCAATGTACATGTGTAAAAAAAAAATCCCATGGAGTCATTTATTTTAGAATTTTCAAAAGAAAAAAACAAACCACTTGGGCTTCCGGTGGTGGAGACCGCCTCCAGGCACGCTTGCCAAGCCGGCACTCCTCAGAGCTCTGTACACGGCACTGCAGCCTGTGCGGCAGCTTCTATCAACACACCTTTCTGACTAGGGTCAGTTTCTGTATGATGATCCAGAATAAAAATCAGTGCTTTTATTTCATAGGAAGTATTCATAGGCTGGAAGAGCAGGGGTGACCTGGTTTCTTAAAATCTTCAATTTTAATGAAGACACAGACGAAATTACTAAATCTAGACATTTTCACATTATTTTGCCTGAGTGTCAATTACTGTATAAAAATTAATGTAAAATCTTAAATGAACCAAAACTGGTGTCTCTGAAGACTGAAGTTCTTCACTTCTGATATGGCTGATGACTCTTCTGTCTCTGTAATTAGCAATGTCTAGAAACGAAAGAACTTCAAGAAAGATTATGCACTACCGGGAAGATGGAGCAAAAGGGCCGTCCTGCATCTCCACCTAGGACACACACAGCTCCTGCTGGATACTGCATGGTACTAATTTCCCATCTTCAGTCTTTTCCTGTCCAGGGGCATGGCAAGTGGTCTTCTTCTTAAATAACCGAAGACTTAGCCGAAGCAGCTCATTGTCTACCATCGGGGTGTTTGTGTATGCCTGCTTCACAGTTCCCTATTTGGAGGAAACAAAAGCAACAAGCTGTACATTGCTGTGTGACAATGGGAAAGAGAGGTAGGGTAGCTCCACCCACCCCCAAGGTCAGCTGAGCACTGCCTGTGACTCCAGATATTAAAACAAAACTAAGATTCTGTTCAGGATCAAGCAAACAAGCTTCAGTGGGCACCCTGTTTAGCTCTTACTAAGGTGGGGCTCCTTAACAGTTCCCAACAAATAATTAACCGCATTCAGTCTGCACTTCTGATGAGAAAACAGACACTAGAACAGAGAAGAGGCAGAACGTGCAGAGCCTCTGCTTCTCCCGAGGGATAAAGCGGCGTCCACCCTGCTGATCGACACCTGTATTCAATCTGGCTTTTGCCTGACAAAGTGCAAATTCTGAGAAAAGAATCACTTTTCCCTCATTTTTCCTTCATAAGTCAAACATTCTTCACTCCTTATTAGTCTCAGCACTCGGGCCACAGAACTGAATAAAGTAACATTTTATGTACAATTCTATGAGGTTTAATATACATACAGACTCATGCAAACATGGCAACAATCAGGGTAGACAGACATGGTCTTTACTCAATAAAGCATTTACCTAATATTCTCAACCCTAACCCTGGCAACCACTGATGTTTTCAATTGCTTTACTGTTCCCCAAATGTCACAGAAATATAGGCCAGGTCTACCCTATTGATGTTAGTTCCTTTCTTCAACATAATGCCTTTGAAAGTGATGCATGCTGCACAAGACAGCAGAAGTATGTTTGTTGACAGGTACTACCAATGTTCAGTTGTGCTACAGTTCATTTTCTGCTGAGGAAGAACATTGGAGGTAGCTTCCATTTGGGGAAGAATGTGGTCAAGTTTTAGCTGGTCAGTTCTTTTTGGCAACTGATAGAGGTAAATAATAGGATTGCACTGCAGCCTTAATTTATATTCCATAATGGCCAGTGATGATACACTTCTATTCATGGGCTTAATGACTATCCACATTGGCATAATGTCTGTTTAAATATTTCACCACTTTAAAAAATTTTCTATTATTTTTATTGTTAATTCTTGAGAATATCTGCACACATAGGGTATTTAAGAAGAGTATTCATAACTACTGCTTCCCACTGTTTGTCTTTTTCTTTTTTTATTAACCAGTGTCTCAATTTATGAAGAGAAATGATTATTTCATAACAAAAATTAACTATTTTATACTCTCCTGTCCCTCTTAACTGGCTACATTTGTGTCTGTCTACTTGTGGAATCTGCTTACTTTAATTTAACTGACATTCTATTCTTTTACCTATACCACATTATTTTAAATGTATATTTCACAGTATCTTAAAATTAATAGATAAATTCTCCCATGTATGTATGTAAATATGTATATATGTGTGTGTGTGTGTGTGCATGCATGTTTGTATGTGTGAGTGTGTAAAAATGATATGGCCAGACTCCTCATAAACTCTAGAATCAGCTTGTTTATCTCTACAAAGAGTACAAAAATCTTGGTTGGATTTTTATTTGAATTTTGTTAAATCTGTAGACCAGTTTCTTGGGAGAACAATAATCTTAACTATTGCAGGATATGATTATGTCTTTTTTTCTCTTTTTAGTCTGATATGTAGATCACAGTGAATGACTTTCGAACACTGGCCAGTCTTTCATTCCTGGGGTAGCCCATGTTTGATTGTGATACAGGACTCATTCCATTTTGTCGGATCTTTAAGACTGTCTGCATGAGAGGGGATGAGTAGCAGTTTTCTCGGGGTACTTGCAATGCTGGAGCTGTGGCATAAGCTGGGAAGGAAACACTGTGCAGAATTAGTGTTTGTTTTGTTGTCATCTTGGTTTTCTTCCTTCCTTTTGTTTTGTTTTAATATTTAGCAGATTTGCAAGCATGAATGTCCAAATCAAGATGCCCTCCCAAATCTTTTGATTTGGTGCTAGTGCTGAGGACTGAACCCAGAGCCTTGGGCTTGCCAGGCGAGCCCTCTATCATGGAGCCACACTCCACCTCACTACTCATCTATCACTATGGCATTCGTAGTGTTATCTCAACTTTTCTTCTCATTACTGCTCATTTGTGTTTTCTTTCTTAGTTTAGCTAGGAGACTATTAATTTCTTAAGAAGCCAAACATACAAACAAATAAAAAAAAACAGCTTTGGTTTCACTACGTATTATTCTAATGTCCTTCTATCTCCAATTTTGTCAATCTGCTATTATTTCCTTCCAAAGCTGTGTGTTATTCTAATATTATAATGCTAAAATGATTTTAAAACTCATTTACAATAGCTACACATTGTCTTTCCTTATTTTTCTTATGGTGCTTTATACTTAAATACTTCAAATAATTCTCCTATAATGTGACAATGTCAAATATGTGGTTCATGGTTTTTCCACTTTTTGTCACTGAAGAAGAATCTAGCTTTCTTTCTAGGAAACAGCCCTGTTCTACTCTTCTCTTTTGTAGTGACATAAAACTTAATCTTAGTATTCTTCATGGGGATTTTGAGCATTTAAAACTATTTTCCAGTTCTGTCCCTTTCTCTCAGCTTGTGCTGTTCTTTGTAACCCAGGCTGGTCTCAAGCTCAAGATGTCCTACCTCCCCCTGAGCAGAGTTCACAAGTTACAGAAGAGTTCACCAGGTCCAGCTACTGCTGATGTCTTTAACACTGAGAAATCTGAACACTCACAATTCTTTCTGCAGATGAATCAATTAAGACATTTATAATGAATCATTAAATGCCACAATGTGTCATATGGTCCATTAATTATCTGTACTCTGAATTACAAGGTATAAGGCTAGAAACAATTCTCGTTGAGACTTTTCAGGGCTTTTGAGTTTCTATTGTATTTGAGGGCTACAACAATATATTGGGGAGGAACCAAGAAGTACCATAAAATATATTTTACACAAAGTGGGCAGCATCCTGAAGATATTGGCACTCTATTACAATCAGCCATAACATGATGCAAATGCAATTTAAAACTAAAATAATAATAGGATGATGGTGACTGTTGTTATACATACATGCTTAGGGATGGGGGATGGTAATACTCAAGAGAAATGCTGAGTTGAAAAAGGCTGCCAGGAGGGATGGCACCTGAGCAGCAGACTGAGAGATATTAAGGACATGCAAAACAGGAATAGCAAAGGAGAATGATGACTGTAATTTTCAAAAGCTATTTTCAATCAGGACTTTATATGGGAGAGATAGATAGACAGACACACAGAGAAGATGAAAAGAAAGAGACAGAGAGATAAAAGGAGAGGGGGAGAAGGAGGAGACAGTGAGATGGAGACAGAGACAGAGAGGGAAGGAGGGTGGGAGGGTGGGAGTGAGGGAGGGAGGGAGAGAGGGCAAGAGACAAACAGGGAGAGGGAGAGGGAGAAGGGAAGGGGAGAGAAGAGAGAAAGAGAGAAAGGGAGAGAGAACCCACAGAAGCCAGAAGAGGGTGCTGGCTCCCTGGAGTTAGAGTTATATAGGTGGTTGTGAGCCACCCGACAGGGTGCTGGGAACTGAACCCCAGCCCTCTGGGAAAGCAGTAAGTGCTCTTAACCACTGAGCCAGCTCTCTAGCCACATAGACTTGACTTTCTAAAAAGTCTCCCATTCCTCCTATCTGTGTTCATTTTAATCTTTAGAGAGGGTTCATATCTTCTGCTTTAGAAATTTAATCTCCCCAAATCTATTTTTCTTTACAGCAATATTATAGAAAGAGAGTTCAATGTTTTTCTATTACTCCTGTAAAAATCTTAGCCAATGCTTTTCTAACCTTACAGGACCAAGCTTCTTTTGTCACACTGCCCACATCTCCCTCACTCATCTACAGTTCCAGTTTCCAACTTTAAAAAGCCTAAGACTCTTCCAGTTTCTCTTCAGATCCTTCTCAAGTCTAAAGTAACTCTTATTTCTGACTTTTAGTCACCTTTATCATTCTGCAGTAAATACTTATATACACTCTGACATGTCTGCTTATCTTAAGGAGCTTTTCTCACATGCAAAACATAACGTGTTTTCACAGAACGAATAAACTTTTTGCATGTGAATTCTTCCTTTATGTGTCTGGGAGACGAGGAAAGCAAATTCACAAAACAGTTAAGATAAAAAATATACTATTCCTACCAACCACTGCGTGGTACCTTTTCGTTCTTCACAAGCTGCTTCCGGATTGCAGAATCCCGTCTGAAACATAGTGCTTTACAACACGGTCCCAGGTCACTAAGCAGACTTGCTCGTTCTTCCTTTCGAAGTAAAGCAGCCATATTGAGAGCTCCTAGTTCATGTTCGAAAAGGCTGTCTGCATCTTTCAATGAAAACAAGCACACATTAAGTTTCCCTAATAGGGAAGTGCCACCGACTTAATTGAATACTTCAAGAACCTCTGGTTTACTAAACCTCAGTGAATGACTTGTCAAGGTAGCAGCAGTGGTCCCCATGAGAGGACCTTCACCACACAGGTACCTTGTTCACCTTAATAAGAACAATAGTGTGATGTTATTTTAAATTTAAGATGCAGACTTCAGAGGGAGAATGAGGCCACTGAGTACTGACAAGGGAGAAAGGCCCCTCTTACCTCTTATTCTCTCGCTCTTACCCTTGCTCCCCCTCTCTCCACCTTCCCTCCCTCCACCCCCCACGTGGCCATGGCCAGCCTGTTTCTCTACTCTTCTCCCTCTCTCTGCCTTTCTACAATAAACGCCTTACCCCCGCCCCCCGCCCCGAAAAAAAAAAAAAAGAAAAAGGAGAAAGGTCAAGCAAGAGCATTTAAGTCGAATTCAGTGTCTGGCCTAGCAGTAAATATCAGCTAGAATCCTGCATCTTAGGACTGTTCCACAGCAAGATTCCCATGCAGTCCTAGCAGAGACAGTGTTGTCCTCTGTAGCCTCCACTGTGAGCACAGCCCGGGTTAGCACAGCCAGGGTCAGCCAGGCACCTCAGTCACATACACACCTGAGACAATGTGTTAACACAGTAAAGTGCTTTCTGATCAAACCATGTAAAGGGAAGGGAAAACACTTACCTGGACACACACTGACACACAGACAGACATATTCAGACACATATACCCAGAAATTTTTATGAAAAAATTAGGATGGGATAAAGTGGATAAAAATCTAGGGCTAGAGGAGTTATTTTCCAAGGCCATAGGTCTAACCAAAGAGAAAAGAATGTGGTAAGAACCTTCAGATCATTATAAAATTTCACAATTACAATATTAGTAGTCTTAAAATTAAGAAATTTTACTGACTATGGGACTAGGCAAAAGGACACAGGCTCATAAAACCTAAAACAATTTTTTCCCCAAAAAACCAAATGTGGTAAGTAATGGTGCCTTCACTTTCTCCCTCCCCTTGTTTAAGCATCTGCTCAGCCTCCTGTTGACAAAAAGTTTTAGTAAGCTATAAAATAAACATCAGAACAAAACCACCCGTATCCATACATTAAAAGGTTCAGTTCTGAAGCTCCACAGCCAGTCCCACAACACCCAGAGGAAGCTCCATTCCCAGGCACTTTGACACAACCAGGATCAGAGGTGAGGAGGACCCACCATCTGTCCCAACACCAGGAGTAACTGGGACCAGCAGGAACAGGCACACAGGAACTCTGCCAGCCCAGTGGCTCGAGTTCCTTCCGGTCTCTCTGGGCTGGTGTCCTGAGCAGACCTTGGGCCCAGGCTCAACAGCCAGTTCCATAACACCCAGAGGAAGCTGCTGCATTCCCAGGTGCTCTAACAAGCCCAGGGTCACAGGATCCCAGAATCACAGGATCCCAGAGACACCTTGACTCTGAGGAGTTCTGACACAACCAGGATCACAGGAAGGACAGGCTCCAGTCAGATTTAGCAAGGGCAGGTAGCACTAGAGATAACCAGACTGGGGGGTGGGGGGGAACGCAAGAAAATGAACAACACAAACCAAGGTCACTTGACATCATCAGAACCCAATTCTCCCACCATAGCAAGTCCTGGACACACCATCACACTGGAAAAGCAAGATTCAGATATAAAATCACTTCTCATGGTGATGATACAGGACTTTAAGAAAGACATAAATAGCACCCTCAAAGAAATACAGGAGAACACAGGTAAACAGCTAGAAGCCCTTCAAGAGGAAACGCAAAAATCCCTTAAAGAACTACAGGAAAACACAATCAAACAGGTGAAGGAAATGAGCAAAACCATACAGAATCTAAAAATAGAAATAGAAACAATAAAGAAATCAGAAAGAGAGACAACCCTGGCGATACAAAATCTAGGAAAGAAATCAGGAGTCATAGATGCAAACATCACCAACAGAATACAAGAGATAGAAGAGAGAATCTCGGGGGCAGAAAACACCATAGAAAACATTGACACAACAGTCAAAGAAAATGCAAAAAACAAAAAACTCCTAACCTAAAACATCCAGGAAATCCAAGATGCAATGAGAAGACCAAACCTAAGGATAATAGTTAGAGATGAGAGTAAAGACTCCCAAGGTAATGGGCCAGTCCACAAAATTATAGAAGAAAACTTCCCTAACCTAAAGAAAGAGATGCCCATTAACATACAAGAAGCCTACAGAACTCCAAATAGACTGGACCAGAAAAGAAATTCCTCCCGTCACATAATAATCAAAACACCAAATGCACTAAACAAAGAAAGAATT
>JADRCD010198019.1:18017-44504 GCA_019843815.1 Montemys delectorum
AAAGAAAGAATTTTAAAAGCAGTAAGGGAAAAAGGCAAGTAACATATAAAGGCAGGCCTATCAGAATTACACCAGACTTCTCACCAAAGACTATGAAAGCTAGAAGATCCTGGGCAGATGTCATACAGACCCTACAAGAACACAAATGCCAGCCCAAGCTACTATACCCAGCAAAACTCTCAATTACCATAGATGGAGAAAACAAGATATTCCATGACAAAACAAAATTTACACACTGTCTTCCCACAATTCAAAGGGTAATAGATGGAAAACATCAACATGAGGAGCAAAAAACTACATCCTAGAAGAAGCAAGAAAGTAATCTTTCAACAAATCCACACAAACCTAATTCTACCTCTTACATCAAAAACAACAGGAAGTGACAATTACTTTTTCTTAATATCTTAATATGAAAATTAATATTACCAACATATCCTAATCGATTGAAATCCAATAATATGAGGAATTAGAAATTTATTGATTGTCATCCAATGGTCTCTTGAATTTGGTAATTGGAGAAATAGGTCCAATATTGTACAATCTATATACACTTTCAGCTTGTTTGTTTGTGACAGTGTCTGGCTGTGTACAACATAATGGTCTTGAAATCTTGCTTCTCCTATCTCAGCCTCTCTATTAGTAGTATTGTTTATTTCATGTTTTTACACTATACTATGGTTTTCAGAACAGCTTATATATTTCAAAAGTATTTATATACCCAAAAGAAACATAGATCATTAACTAGGGAGGTTGCTTGTAAGAGAACAACAAAGAGTGAGACTGAATGCTTTGCTTGATGTTTTTAACTCTTGTATCAAGTTTGAAGAAGAGGACTTTATAAGTTACTCGTTCTTTGAGATGAATACTTTTCCAAATTATCACAACCAATGAAACAGATTCTTACCCTCACCTAATGTCTGTGCCACCCTCTAAGCAGAATCATTGTTCATTGAAACAGTTGGTGAATGACTTTATGGATAGACCATCTTAATACATATACCATTTCTTAAATGAATGTAACCTGTTCTCTGTGGGCTGAGAATAAAGTCACTCACTCAAGTCAAATAGCTTTGACCATAACAGGAAGTCTATATCCAAAAATCGTGCCTACAATTCATTTCTTGGTACAGCAGAACTATCAACTCTCAGCTTAGCTACGATGGAGGTAAAATCCTTTGGTGATGTGAGGGTCACTGAAGTAGAGCCTTATTACAATGAAATCCAATGTCTAAAAACTTCTTATTTTGGGCTTATACCACAGTAAGAGCCAAGATTTTAAACTCTACTAAATACAGAACAAACAAACAAAAAGACTTTATATATTTATGTTCATTTAAGAAAATACTAGTAGTGATGTATTATTTTGACATATACAGTTAATATGTTTGGAGTTATTTAAAATTTATATCGAGAAAAATGTATTTTCACTATTGCTGTAGACAAGCATCTACTTAAGACTGTTAAATTTATTGTTTTATATCAAACAACTTTTATAATACTTATTTTTATTGTTATAATATTTTATAAATTTTAAGGAATATGACAAAAAAGATATTATACGTATTGAAGGGGGAGTCTCTGGGAGGAGTTGGGGTACAAAGGGGAAACAAGAATGTGATTTAATTCTATTTACTTAAAATATGTTTTTTAAATGTTAACAAATTCAGATAAATTGAAATCATGTAACTTTTCTCATCATAATGCAATAAAAGTTAAAAAAATAAATAAAAAATCTATACTGGTAAAAAGTAAAAAAAAGGTTCAGGTCTGCTAAAAGTTGTAATAAGGTGAAAACTAATTGAGATGAAATGCTTTCTGACTAAAATACTAAGTATCAAAGCATAGCGCTCCTCTGTTCAGGCACTGTTCTCAGTGTCCAGCCGGCAGTAACCAGTCTCCACTTCACTGCAGTCCAAAGGTCTGGGTGGTGTAAGTATTCCAACAGCTCCCAGGACCAGACAGAGACCAGGTGACAAGCAGGGTGTTCTCTGGATCACAGATCAGAGACACTACCCACCAAGCCAAACCATTCTATTAAAGGCTTAACCTAGACTTTGCACTTGAGTACATTCCTCTGCTTGTTACAAGGTGAAAGGTTGTGAAGTCATCCACTATTTGCTTAGGAAAAAACTACCAACTTCATGAACTGTTTTTGTTTAGCCCTGGGCAAAGCTCTGTGTATTCTGACACTTCTGTGTTAAAAAGCAATCTTCTCTTTTCTGTGGTGCTGCAATTGAGTCTAATGCCTCCTGCTTACACTCAGCCACTGAAACAAACCTTCAGCCTTCAAAAACATTTTTTATACAGAAAGTTCATTTTATTTTTCCAATGTTTTTGTCAGAATTAAGCTTTTCTTGAACTTAAGGAATATATAAATGACTCCTTAAAACTTCCTAGAGCACAAGTTCTACAAGACAACCAAACGGAATCCTTCCCAAAAGTACTCTAATAGTTATGGCATGTTATACAGTTAAGGCAAAATAAAGTTACCTTTGGGTTTTTCTAGAAGTTGTTGACATGTTTCTTTAACTTTGGTAAAGAGCTCAGAACCAGCCAACTTTTTAGAAATGCCAACTCGCAGAAGTACGGCTCCAGGCGTGAACTTCAAGAGTGCAGCCCCTGGCTCTCTTGGTTCTTTCGGATGCTTTGGCATTAGTCCAGACCAGTCCACATCGATCACATCTAATGGGTCTGTAAAAAAGTTAAAGAATGGAAGAAAAGAACTTTATACCAAGAAACTGCCATCTGTGGCTGCCGAGACGACTCATCAGGTAAAGGTGCCGGCAGTCAGAGTTGTCAGCCTCAGCCTGATTCTTAGAACCCACATAGGGGACGGAGAACTGACTAGGAAATTGTCCCTCTACACGCCACATATGCTTCGTTGCCACTCAACGAAGAGATAAGTGACAGAATGTGAAAGAGTAACACAGTGGCTAGGAACACACAGCAGACAATCTGCTGAAGAGGATGTGACAAATGACATCTGTAAGTTAGGAAATAAAAGGTCAAATGAAACAAGAATATTATAGAGATCCAGACCAAGCCAAGTAACTCCTTATCATAAGAACAACAAGGAAACAAAACAACAACAGGTGTGGGGTAACACCTGTAACCTGAGGCTTGGGGTGTCACAGGCAGGAAAGTGGGAGGCCACCTTCAGTTATTCCGAGGGTTTGAAGTCACCTTAGAATGACAACAGGAGATCCTTTCTCAAACACTAAGATAAACGGTTATACATGAGGTGGCTGCTTTCCAGAGGCCAGTAGTGTTGCTTCCCAGTACTCACTCAAGTGACGGGCAACGTACCCAGCACAGTAAGGACGAGAATCACGGAATGGATACATTGCAGAAGGAACTATATCAACTGTGTTCAAAGAAACTTTAGCTATCTCTATTTTTGAACGTTGTTTAAGAAGTTGACTGAACCCACCACAGTTGTGAAGTCTTGTATCGCATACCTGCCATGTTGGACACTGACAAGCAGCTGGGATTTGCTGAGGTTCTGGGTAATATGAATCTTAAACTCTGGAAAAGAACTCTTATAATTCTTTTCTTCCCTGGGACACGATTAAGAACACAGACACACACACTGTACCACTCTTTTAATGGGAAGAGCTAAGTGCCCCTTACCACCTCCTACGGCAGACATTACAAAGCATACATGCTGCACTTCTGAGCTCTGCAGCGCATTACCTGGCATCTTCTCCTCTTCCTGCTGGTCCTCTCTCTTTTCTGCATCCCCCGCCAGAATTTCATCTAGCTCATCATCACTGATGGGCTCATATCCTTCCCCAGCACCAGATCCTAATGAATGTGCATCATCTAACTTAGATTCATCATCTCCTGCTAAACAGACAAAGGAAGTTAATGTCAAAAATAAATAAATAAAAACTAATAAAAACTAAAAGGGAGCAATAAAAACTGTAAGTGGAATTAAAAGGCAGATACCACTGCACACAATAATAAGCCATGAAAAAGTTTTTTTGTTTTTTTGTTTTAACCGGAAAACTACATTTCGTAGTCAAACATTTGATAACTTAACCTGAAAATTTTTACTAGTCACATTCTTAATATTAACCATATAGCTGCAATATACAAAGGTGCTGTGAGGCCACAATTCAAGAATTAGAAGTAATGTTGAGTAGGTCGCTATACTGACAACTTGTACATATGCACACTCAATTTGTGCCACTTCACCCCTGCCTCCCTTCCTCTGCTCTTCTTTCTGCTGGAGTTCTTCTTCAACATGTCCCCTCCTATTTCAGATCTTCTTTTTGTGTGTTAATTTTCAATAACACCTGAATATGGAGGAAAATCTAACTTCTCAAGGCTATAGTAATTTTTTACTATAAGTAGTAAGTTTTTTAAAAAACTTGCAAACCTATTTCAAACTACAGTATAAGCCCAAATCTTAGTCTATGATATTTAGCTCATTATATAAATTTTCTAACAATAAGGCACAAATGTGAAAATGCATTTAATTTTAATTTTCACTACTTCTCCATTCAGCTTCTCTGTCTCAATGTTTTCCTTACTGAATAAAATTTTTGGAAGAATGCTGTAATATACTATCAGAGTGTTTTGTTGCCATCAGTAGTATAAATCCTATTTTGTTATTTTATCGATTTTCCCCCTCAACTATTCCCTGGCTAAGCTTTTATTTCCTGCTGAGTTAGTTGTAAACCTAGTCCCCAAACTATAAATATGCTTAATTATTTCTAAGCTACATACTTTATGGATCTATAACCGTTGTTTTCAGACTATAACGACAGGCTCATGGGTATTCATCTGCAGCATAAAAAGTTGGAGGCTATAAAGTAGTTCTAATAATTCTAATAGTTTTTCTATGTTTCAAAAGAAAATCCCTTTGTGTACTCTATTATTCTCAGTAACAGCAACATATGCTAGTCTGTGAGGCCACTGCAGGACACCTTAGTGGACTTTGCATAAAAGCCCTTCTTTGGCTATGTTGAGCATTGAAGCTGTTCCTAACAAAAAAAAGTGTAACCTAGGATTTTTATACTGTCTCAACCAATTACAGTTTTATGTTATATAACTTGGTTGATCTCCAGAACTGAGTTTTGATTTCTTCAGATTAAAAAATCTTGATTAAATGAATCCATGTTGTTACCGTAATTCTGGGCATACCCTAGCTCTAAAATCAATGACCCCCAGACTGCTACTGTACCAGCTTGGCTCTGAGCCCCTGGCATATGGTAGAAGGCATTCTGACCACCACCAAAGCCTTCATTGATGGGGAGTCGCAGCATGTGCCCTGAGGCACAATCCATAGGTACAGCAGCTGCAGTGCTGCCATCTAGACCATAAGACCTGGTTACCTGGTGCAGCAGCAGACGCTGGCCCTGGTGTTGCTCTCAGCTGAGTGGCCCATGCAAGCACTGGTGAGTCTCAGGCATGTGCACCATTGAAAAGCTCATGCCAGGTCATGCCTCATGAAAGTTGAACCACCAAGACCTCCTGAACCTCTTCCATAGCTGAGTCTCCTCCCCAACAAGGGGAATGCCAGGGCCAGGAATCGGGAGTGGGTGGCTTAGTGAGCAGAGGAAAGAGGGGAGGGAATAGGGTTTTTTTTTTTTTTCAGAGGGGACCCAGGAAAGGGGAGAACATTTGAAATGTAAATAAAGACTGCCTCTGACTGGATCACCTGGCTGATGTGGCCCTGTATTCTAACTAAAGAGCAGAGAGTGCCATCAGGCTTCTACAGTATATCTGCCATCCAATAGTTTTAGGAGTGAGGTTCCAACACGTTCTTTTTCTATTGTCCTAGCAAACAGAAACCACTAGTAGCTATTTAATGCTTCGCTTCAATTTTTGCCACATGTTGAGACGAGGTCTTGCTTTATAGACCAGGAGGACTGGAACCTGATTCTCCAGCCTCAGCCTTCCTTCCTGGAGACAGCTCTATAGGTGTGAGCCATCATGCTGAGCTGATAATTTTGTTATCATGTAAGAATAAGACGTGATGTTATTACAGGGTACAAGTAATGCAGCTAAGTGATCTTCACTTCAACTTCTAGGCAGCGATGAAAGTGACTGATGCTCTGCTCCCTATCTTCTACCTTAACCATTACTTCTTTACCTCACTAAGCTCTTTGAGAAAGTCACCTGAACATGACTACTGAGATGAACACACCTTTACTCTCACAGACTTGCTTCCCTTACTCATTTACTTCCACTGTAACATAATGCAGTCAATTCGTCTATTTATTCATGGATGACTTTAACAGAAAACTTGAATAGGAATGGGGGAATATAAGAGAAGAGCGGCACCCTCACCTTCCAGACTCTCTGCTCTCTCAGCTTTACTCACATCTTCAAACCCCTGCACAGACCCCAGGTCTCTGTCCATCCTTTCTTTGTCCAAGGCCACAGAGTCCCGGGAGCTGCCTTCCAGGTCTCTCTCGTGTTCACTCTCCAATTTGACTTCACTTCGTTTCACAGATTCCAACTGAGACGTCTCAAAAGTTCTATCTCGTTCTCTGTCCCTTTCCATGGGGTCAGTGATCAGTCGCTCTCTTTCTCTGTCCAAGTCTCTCCTTTTGTCTCGGTCTCTCTCTCGTTCCCGAAGTCTATCTCGGTCTCTGGTCCGAGGCCACTCTTTCTCGGCTTCCCGGTCCCATTCCCTCTGTCTGGGATCTCTCCGGTCCCTCTCCCGCTCTCTGTCATGCTCATACCTATCTCGTTCTTGAAGTCGGTCTCTACTGTCAAATGACCCAGATCTTGAGTGACCCTGCCGATCTGACTCAGGAGAGCTTCTCCTTGAGCTGTGGCTTCTGGAATCCTGGCGATCTAAAGCAAGTGCACATATGTAAAGTTAACACAAGAAACAGGAACAGAATGTTTATTTTACAGTCCCTCACAATCTATAACTTTTCAATTTTCTACATGTTTTGTTTATATACTTTATATTTCTACATCTGTAATCCCATACATCCAAACTCATTTTAAGGTAAAACTTACTTCTCAATTATAGTGCTAATTAAAAGTTTCTCAACTGTCCCTGTCCATTTTCACTACTGACCAAAGAGCCATGTATCACACACACACACACACACACACACAAGCCTAGCAGTGATACAGCTTATTTTTCTAGTCTTCAATTTCTTCTCTATCATATTTTCTACGATCAAAAAGGTAGCACTGGCTGCAGGCAGAGAGGAAGAAGGTTAAAATGCATAAGCCTGATCAGTAACACACTGCTAAGATCCTGATGTGAGCACTCCACTGCATATGTCTCTTCATAAGAAAACAACAGGATTACAATTCAACTTTATTACCTGAAGAAGTACTTCGACTGGGTTCTCCACGCTTTAACTGATCAATCCTAGACTTTCTCTCTCCTGTGATTTCTAGGCTTTTTGTTTTTTCTCTGTCTCTGGAGCCACTATGGAGCACTCTCTTCCGACTACCCTGGTCATCCCCACTGCGATGTGCAGAATCATTAGATGGGGAGCGCAGGCGACCAGAGGTGTGGCTGCGGTGACTTCGGTTGCTTCCGAGGCTGCTGCTTCTCTTTTGATCCACCAGCTTGCGATGTGGTGTGTCTTCTAGGGTCACATGAGATACCTCTACCTTCTCCCCTCGTGCCCTGTGGCATTTTCTATGTGAGTCTTCACTGCCATTGGTATTGGAGGTAGCAGCAGAGCTTGAAACAGGGGCAGAGGTGGTAGCAGAAATAGCTGAGGGGGCAAGAGCAGTGGCTGCAGTACTGGCAGCAGCCACAGGGGGCGGAGGAGGGAGAAGAGAAGACAGTGGGGAAGGGGTGCTTCCAGGAGTGGCAGTGGCTGCGGTGTGCTCGGCTTCCATGCCCTCAGTGCGGTCAGGCACATCCTCATCGGACCAGTCACTAAAGGCTGTATCTTCTTTCTTCAGTGGATCCTCGAGGATGCCATCTTTGTCAGTGGAGATGTCAATCAGCTCCTCCTTGATGGCCAGAGGCGGTGTACGTGGACCTCTCTTCTTCTTATTCTGCGGGGCTGCTTCTTCATCAGAAACATCAGAATCACCCTTAGATCTTTTACGCTTTTTTTCAATGTTTTTCTTCTTCTGTCCTTTTTTTGGTGAAAACACCTGACTATCCTCATGTGTCTCAAGGTTGTCCCTCTCTATTCCGACATCCTCCTCCTTCTTTTTCTTTACAGGTTTCTTCGGAGCTTTTGCTTTTTTCTTTTCATCGTGGACTCGATCTGACCCATCGCGGTTGCGGTCTTCGGCCTGTCGATGGCTGAGGAGGTCTTGCACGCGCACTCTTGAGCCATCCACGCTTTCTGCCTGCTCCCTTTGCCTGTCGCTGCAAGAAAGCTTCTCTTTGAGTTCCTGTTCTTCGTAGCGCCTTGAACTTTCCTTTCTTTCTGCTTTACGGTCCTCCTCTTTCCATCTACCTTGCCTGTCTTCTGTGAGGTGGGACGGGCTGAGAGAACGAGATTCCTGTGGCCGTACAACCTGGCTCAAGAGCCTATGCTTTTCATCTATACAAAAACATAAAAGTAGTCGCATCTTCATTAGGTCAGTAAATAGAACACATCACACTTAAACTTCAAACTCAGTTTTCATTTCAAAAAGGCAACAAAAATAAAAACACATCTCTAACAACCAATATTAGGAAAGATAGTGGCCTGGTGTAAAAACAGTATTCCTAACACACTCCATTCACATAAGGAAACATTTAGCAGCATAGGACAAGAGCATTTTAAAAAGTCTGGTTCAGTCAGAGGATGGACTCATAGCTACAATGAGCATGCACAGACAGAACATGTCTACTCACTTTTGTCATCCCCACTGTGGTAGGTGTCACTGTCGGGAGAATGCTCCCGCCGGCGCTTGGGGGACTGCCGGGGGCTGGGACTCCCTTCGTTTCTATAGCGCTTCCTAAATTTGGACAAATACAAGTTATAATAAAGTTCCACATGGAAAAAAAAAAAGACTTCTGTACTCTGCTTTTTACCAGTATTACTTCATGTAAGTAGAAGGTACAATCATAGCACGCTAACTTTGTCAGAGCTATACTCAGAAAGGACGTTTGGGCTTTTAATAAAAATCCACAGGGACATTCCTCTCTTTACACACATGAAATACTCATGGGAAACTTGCCAGATCTAAATACTCCAAGCTGGTAACATACAGCAGAAAAATCAATACAATAATGTATTCTGTAATACAACTTGTCAATTTTATATGTCTCATGCTGAGAGGAGGGATAAGAAAAATCAAGAGTTACTTAAGGAGTTAAAAGCTATGAGTGTGACTTATAGCCACATTAATTTCATGCAACCTAAGTAAGTTCTTTACGGTCCCCAAATCAAAGTTCTCTTGTCTAAAACTGAGAGAAAAGTAAAAGCCCTTCTTATATGACTAGAGTGAGTTAAACTAATTATATGATAAATCTAGTAGTATGTGAGCACACTGGGTACATTATAAAAATTCCTTTTATCGTCAAAGAACTAAGTCACTTGCTTAATGGCAAACAAACAACAACAAAATAATCCATGTGTTTACATATTTGTTTTTTTTTTTAACTAAACTTCAACTTAGTAGCTTAAATACCCTGGGTAAATTATTCTAGTGTTGTCTTATATGCTCATTAAATTCTGACTTTTTTCCCAATTAAATTCTAAAGTTTTAAGAGTTAACACTGTTTCTAGATACCAGGATCAAAAGGTGAGAAAGAACAGTTCCTTACATAGATGAGTGACCATATGGACAGGGTCACTCATATGACCATATGAACCATTTAAATTCTTTTAAGAAAACCTGAAATTAGAATAATAAAGCAAACACTATGGTAACTCAGCAAAATTACATAAAACAATGTTTTCCTAGAAAGTTGTAGGTAAGTTCTGGGCACTGAGATGAACAAGCTATGAAAATATGAAGGTATTAGTCTCATTTAACTACTGTTTGGTTAGCATCATTCCTAAATTTCTAGGTTCAATTTTTAGGTGGGTTAGATATAAAAAAAAAAAAAATCAGAAAAACGTGCTACTGTTAGATAACAGACACATGAAAAATATTAATCAAATCGTGGAACCATATAACAGTCTTAAGATAAAGACTCAAAAATCTCAGTCTTAGGAGACACAATTCAAGAGAAATGTCCATTTGCCTACAATAGCTGAGGTTTGTATTCATTATTCTTTTTTGTATGTTTGTTTGTTTGTTTGAGATTGGGTTTCTCTATGCAGCCCTGGTTTCCCTGAACTCACAGAGATACACCTGCCTCTGCCCCATGAGTACTGGAATTAAACCATGTGTCATCACAGCCTGGCATATTCATTACTAAAATGGAGAGAGGGAAAGAGCACAAATAGACCCCTGGGATCCATAAATAGAACTCAGAATTTTTTTTCTAGACAACTAACATTTTATGCACCAAATAAACATATATATGGTATACACATGAAGTGACTCTGTAGTACCAGAGGAGCAAAGCAAAGCAAAGCACCGAACACCCACAAACCCTGGGCGCGCTCTTCTGAACTGAGGGTCCCACCCTCCTTACTTGGACTTCCTCTCCTCGTGGCTGTCTCTGAGGATCCTGTCCTCTCGAACATGAACATCCTCGCGCTTCTCCCTCCGGTCATCACGTCCTTTGTCTTTATCGTCCCACTCTCTTTGCCGTTCTCGTTCTTTTTCTCTTTCTCTGGCCCTCTCTCGCTCCCGCTCCCGTTCTCGCTCTCTCTCCCGTTCCCGTTCCCTTTCTCTCTCCCGTTCCCGTTCCCTTTCTCTCTCCCTCTCTCTCTCTTCTCGCTCCCGTTCTTTTTCCCTCTCTCGCTCCCTCTCTCTTTCTCGCTCTCGATCATGGTCACGATCTCTCTGATCTCTCTCTCGTTCTCGCTCCCTCTCCCTCTCTTTCTCTCTCTCTCTTTCCCGCTCTCTAGCTCTCTCTCTTTCTAGTTCTCTTTCTCTTTCCTTTTCTCGCTCCCGCTCTCGCTCCCGCTCTCTCTCCCTCTCCCTTTCTCGCTCTCGATCCCTATCTCTGTCTCTAACCCTTTCATCTCGTCTCTCATCCACTCTGTCTATTCTTCGTTCCTCTCTTCTTTCATCTCGCTCAAGCTCCTCACTCCTTCCCTGATGGCGAATAGGTGAGCTTGGTCTTTGATCTACAATAAAAATCAAGTTTGTCAGTGATTGATTGTCAGATATCCTATAGGTAAGTCTTAAATTTTATCTGAGTATAGAGTATCAGGTCATGGTAGCAACAAAGTATAGATCAAGTACTGCACTTATAATCTGAACCTTTAAAAACTATTTTCTTAAAGGTGATGTCCATTTGCCCTCTAGCTACGTTGTTTTCTGCTTTCCACCAACATGCACCCTACACCAATCCATCCTTAATTTTACCCTACATGCTCGCTACTCTGCCTGCAGCCCACTACTTCACCCCCGCTTCAATCCTGCCATCTCTAACCTTCACCTTTTATCTTCTCTGTCCCAACAGCAGGACCTGAGAACACTGGTGGCAAAGGATAGGGGCAGCAGGAGGTGTAGAACATAAGAGCTGAAGGAAAAAAATTCCCCTTATAAGTCACATCTCTAATTTCAGCCCCAAATGTATACACACCAAAACACAGTTATAATGTGAGCAAATAAAGAACAAATGTTTGAAACTTACAGCTGCAATATTAATTCTTAATAAGCTAGAATTTGGGGCACTGATGTCTAAAAACCTTAAAATTATTAAATCTACATAACTACATATCGATGCATTTAAAATAACTGACTCATTGCCTCTTAAGTACTTCCCTTCCCCAATCCTCACACAAGTCCCGTAGAGAAACTGGATGCATGCTGCTCAACAGGAAACTAGTCTGGGATCAAAACAGTGCACTGGGGAATGGCACAGGCTCTTCTCTCCACATAGCCACGGGACCAAGGACACTGTACTCTGGAGACTACTCTCAAGCTGTATTACAATGTTTACTGGTTGGGTGATCAATAAGCCGTGCTACAAGTATGCTCAACAGGCTGGCAACAGGAATGCCTGGTAAGCAGATAGTATTAGAATATTTGTAGGTTCAACATAGTAACATGAATTTGCCTTATCTCTAATGAAAACAAAACAAACAAGACTCTCCTAAATTCCTCCACAGAGTTTACAGGTCCCTTTCAAAAGTTCCTACAAGATTAAAGCTCAAGCACAGTGAAACCCTACTGAGTCTTTACTGCTCCTTCTTTAAAAGCTTAGCAGTCCCAACGGGGTGAAAGTGATTCTGGTAAGCGCCAGTTAATCAGACCTATCAGAGCCAAGTCTGTTCTTCTCACTCTTTGTTACGTTTGCTAAAATCTATTACAACTTTAAATAGATCTATTGTATCATAACATTTTTGCAGCAGATCTATGTTAGAGGGAATTTCTGGTTTAATAGTTATAACCAAATCACCACTATGAAATAACCTGAAAAAACAAAACAAAAAACCAATTTGGTAATTTACCAGTAACCTCTGGTGCAGTAGCACCAGAAGCTAGACTCCAGTCATTTTAAGGGCAAATGAAACCTTTATAATCCCAACCAAAACTTCCCATCTTAAAGGAAAATACAAAGGGTCTAAAAATGCTACAGTAACATGCCAAACTGTCTTCCTTCTGATCTCTCCCCAAAAATGTATTCTTCAAAGCTGTGCTTTCATGCTTTCTCCAATCCCATTCTACACAGGTACACTGATTTCATTCTAATGCTTCTTTGTTTTCCAGCCCATCTCTACAGTTGCCACATTAATGCAGAACTTGCTCAGTTCTGTCTGAGGATGACATCATCAACAGTCTAAGCGGCTGGTATCTTTGCCTTCAGTTTCCCAGCCAGATGCATAATATGTTTCTCATAGAAACTCAGATCGGCATGCTTAAAAGCAGCTACTTGTAGGTAGTGAAAAGCAATGAAATCTGACCATTCCAGTCCAGCCTAGAGGTTGTTTACAGCCTGTGCTATAGGCCCTCGTAAGTCTTCTGCTCCAGCTGCCTGGCTACCAATTACAGGAGATCACACTCCAGCCTCATACCTCCCTGCTTGCTACGTGGGAAGAGATAAGCCTTTCAGGCCTACATGGCTGCTTATGCCACCACACCATTCTACTCTTTCTTGGTGTTCCTTCCAGCAGGCTGACTCATTCTCTGGGCTAATGTGGACAATACCTAGGGGGCAGCTTTCTTGATATTCCACAGAATTGTTACTTTGGCTAACAGAATTTTACATAGTCCTGGCAACCATCCCATCATCAGCTGTCTATATTAAAGTGAGACAAGGTACACCTGAGCCTATATCCACCCTTAATCCTATCCATCTTCCCCCTGCTCAAACTATAGCCACACCAGTTTCTTTCATACTCTGGGACATGGTAAAGTACTACCCATCTTTGGGAATTTTCACTTACTCTTTATTCTCAATAGAATGTGTTTATCACAAAGCTAGCTGCTTCTTTTACCTTTACACCTAGGCATAAATATCGTTTCATGATGTTTAATAACAACTCTAAAGTCAATAGATAGTATCAAAGAGACTCTATTCGGCATCTAATCCTTATGTACTTTCTAGTAATTCAGCTTCAACACTAATTTATAAGATCATCTAATAGATCATCAGGAAATTTCTACTTGAGATATACAAAATAAATTAACTACAGCAAGTATGGACTCTCAGGACAAAATATAAGCATCTTGATTTTCTGGATACTCCTCAGCCCATCACCACACTTGCCCCTGCTTTCTTAATTTTCCTCTTTCCCTGCCTTCCTTCTTTTTTTTTTTCTTCATCACTTCTTTAGCAGATCTCTGACACTGTAAAATTATTGTAACAGCTAATTATTGAGTAGCCAGGTCCTTCAACTGTAGGGTTCCTGGTAAAGGCACACAATAACCTACATTTTTAAGGCACTACCTACCACATGCAATAGGGCACCCCCAGCTCTTCAGATGTTTTTATTAGGTGCTAGTAGCTAATGACACAATCCTACACCACACAATGATTAAATGAATAGCTTCAAATATGTTACCAAGTATGGATTCTAAACTATATTTCATGTTAAACATGATTTGATATCAATTTAAAGAACAATTTCCCCAGCTGTTAAGCACTACAGGATAGATACATCTCTGTTTGACAAACCTCGTTCTCTATTATCCCGACGGTCTCTTTCTCCATGCCTTCTCTCAAAGGAAGAATCCCTTGCTTGATCTCGAGTGTCTCTCTCAGGGTATCTGTCTCTTTCAGGATAGCTACTTCGAGTTTCCCAGCTGTCATGGTAGTTGCTGCCACTACTGTGGCTATCCATTTGGGATCCTCTTGTGCCTCGACTTCCTATATAAAGGATGTTCAAAAAATAGGTAACAGATAAACTTTATGCAACAAGCTTCTCAGTCACAATCTTTCCTTAAAACAGTATAAAGTTTAATTACTTAATTAATTTATTTATACTCTAAAATGTTATGAACATTGTTAGAAAAACAAACAAACAAACAAGCAAAAACTACATTGGTCAGAGAACCCAAACTGTCTGAAGACAATTTACATAGCATTCTACATCACTAAGTATAGTAGGCATGACTTAGCCAACTCCCCTTAGGTTTTTCTGCTCAAGTTAGTAATTCCAATATGAAATTCAACTGACATCAAATTATTCTCATAAAATGCTAACAATAAACATAAGTAATAATGAATTTAGAAAAGAAACCTTAGATATTTAATGCTTTCTATATGACTATACAAGATACGGTTCATTAACATGCCAAAAACCTTACCCTTTTCAGGCAGTTCTGGACCTCTCCCCCTACTTCTGCCCATTCGGTCATTTCTAATTTCACTTCGAGACTCATTTCTAGAGTCATTCCTTAGTTCAACTCTAGAACTCTCTTCTCTCAGGTGGTTTCTGCCATAACTGCGGGCTTCTTCTTGGTATACATCCTCCTTTCGATGGCCATCCCGGACATCGCGAACATCCCGGACATCGCGAGCATCCCGGACATCGCGAGCATCCCGGACATCCCGGACATCCCGGACATCCCGAACATCCCGGACATCCCGGACATCCCGGACATCCCGGACATCTCGGACATCCCGCACATCCCGTACATCACGGACATCCCGAATATCCCGAGCATCTCGAGCATCCCTAGCATCCCGAACATCTCGAGCATGAACATCCCGAGCTTCACGGTCCCTGTAGTCATGGACATCCCGAGCTGACCGGGAATCTCTGGGATCACGGCTCTCCTTGGTATCTCTGCTATAATCTCTCATCTCTCTGGAGTCCCGCATGTCTCTGGAGTCTCTAAGTTCCCTGCGGTCTCTAGTGTCTCTCCGGTCTCGGCTGTCTCGTGGTTCTCTGTCATCCCTGTGGTCATGTTCAGACTCTCGCTCTTCTCTGGTGTCCTTTTCTCTATCTCTTTTACCTCGAGTTTCTGTAACACAGTTTTGGAAACAACTCTAATTTTGTTCATAGTTTCAGAGAACTAGATGATATATTTCACACAGAGTACTTAACATTTTACTACAAAAAGATTCATGTTTTAAACAGAAAAAGAGAAAATAAGGATAAATGACAAAATTAATCCAGGTTTAAACCAGGTGTGGTGGTCCCACCTATAATCTTGATTCTGGGGAGGTAAAGACGAAACTATCCCCAGGGATGTCTAGCCTACTCAGTGAGTGAGCTGAGGTTTATGAGAGAGGGTCTCAAAAATAAGGTGGAGAGTAATAGGAGGAAGACACATGATGGATGCACACTCTGGTCTCCACATGCACACATGTACAGCCAACTGTACAAGTATGTGCACATATACACATGAACATATATATGTGTGGACAACACATACACAAAGCACACAGAGAGATGAGAGTTATTACTCTACATAGCATCTCACCCTGAACTGAGAGAACAGATCCAGCCTGGACTTAATTTTCAGGGATGTGGAAAACGGTTGTACTGCCTGCTGGAGAGCCAAGCTTAGGACTTATGCGTGGAAAAGCTCTACCTCGGGGCTACCCTCCCAACCATTGCCTACTTCCTTCATTGCTGGAAATCCCATGGGTTAACTGCACTGACTTGGCTGACTGGGGAATTTCCCCTAGCTCCCCTCCTTTATCAAACATCTCTGGTACTTTAGCCAAAGATACATCTCTGGTAATGGCCAAAAGTACTCATTAATATCATAGAAGGTGGCACCAACTTACATACCTTTAAGTGCTCACTAGTGCATACTTAACACCTTTCATTTTTCTACATTTAAGCATTTGCTACTGCTGCAGCCTACATGTTACAGAAGACTCAACACAACATACTCTTCTTCTAGTCCTTACATAATGATAAATGTGGATGTGCAATTTTTAAATAAAGTGTAAGAACTCTGAAAAAGTAAACACACACAGACAGAGTTTACCTTCCCTCCTTTCATGACGCCGATCATGTGACTGTGAAGTCCGTTCATGATCATGCCTCCCTTTCTCTCGCATTGGAGAGCGATGTCTTGGAGGACTTTGCTTTCTCTGAGGAGAAGACAGACAATGGGTTGGATAAGGAGAGGCAGAACGTCGTAAAGATGGAGTTAAAGTTCTCTGGTAGGACGGGGAAGGAGTTCTTTTCCGGCGAGGAGAAGGAGAGTGCCTCTGAATGGATGACCCTGACTGTGAGGACGACGAGTGATGTCTAGAAGACAGAGGAGAATGGTGCTGTCCCGGGGAGGAAGACCTATGAGTAAAAACAACAAGAAGCTTGTTCAAGAGTTTTCTCTTCCAGCCAAGGGAAAATGCATAAATAAGATGGGCTATAAGGTTAAAACTGGAAGTATAGGTAATAACTCAGGACAGATTTTAATTCACAGTGCTGTAAAATTACCTGATTTTCAAGTGCAAACAAAAGATTTAGAACAGATCTTAGAGATGAACTTATAAACTATAACTTTACCGAACCAGCACAATCCCTAACTGCATTATAAACATGTGTTCTTACACCCAAAGTACAAGAGACCGGTACGGAGGATCACAACCAATCAAAATGCAGAATTGTGGAGCTTAGGCTCAACTGATACATCCACAACACAACTTCTCCACCCGGGCTCAGAGATCACTGCAGAAGAGGGAGTGGAAAGATTATATAAGAGCCCGAGGATCAATCAGTGTGCTGTGAGATTGTATCTCCTAGAAATGTCAGAAATTACATCTATAAGTTCTCACCAACATGACTGCCTATACATGATCTGAACAAGGATGACACCAAGAGACTTACTAACATGGACAAGGGTGAGCTCATGAGGCCTAAACCCTAGACAAACAACTATAGGCAAATAACAAATACTCAAAGAGGAGAAAAAGTTTCCCCTAAGGATACCAGCTGGTCACCCAATACCAAATGTTCAGCTCTGAAAGTATATATACAAGTATCATTATACGAACTAAAAAGGTTGTACTATGTAGTTAGGAACACACACACACATAGACACACACACACACACACAGACACACGGACAGACACACATGCACATATACATGAGACGGTTTCTAGAGAGAAAAGGGAAGGGGGAAATAATCTAATTATATATAAAAAAACAAATTTAAAAATCAAAAACTGAAAAATGATTGCCACTGAACTATGAGTTCTGAGTTTCTTTCTGGGTTACAGTTAAAATTGATTCAAACTGCCCTCTCCAGGATTGGGCTTAGGTTCTAGTGACATGGCTAAATGAAAAGAGGTTGGAATCATTGGGAAATATTGGACCTCTATGGTGCCTCCCATGATGAAGAAAACTGAAATTAGCTAGCACACCAAGTACACTTGCTTCTTCTGTGGCAAGACCAAGATTAAGAGAAGAGAGTGGCATCTGTCCCTGTGGTTCATCCATGAAAACAATGACTGGCTTGGCCTGCACCTACAATATCACTTCTGTCACTGTCTAGTCTTCCATCCACAGACTGAAGGATCTCAAAGGCTAGTAGAAGTTATCATTTAAGACATGTGTATCATGCAATAAACTGATTCAAGTTTTTAACATAAATTAAAGATTTGAAGTTTCTTGCTTGAGAGTTACTCCAAGATATTTTAATTAATATTCTGCTATATTCATAGATTGATGCTTAGCCCAATTGTCATCAGAGGGTGTCATCCAGCAACTGATGGTAGCAGTTGCAGATACCCACCACACCCAAACACTAGGCAAAACCAGGGGAACCTTTGCAAAAGAGGGATAGGAAGGATTGTAGAAGCCAGAGGAGTCAAGGACACCACTAGAACACAGCCACAGACCAACTAAAGACTGAAATGACAAACACTAACCCTGAATAGGTCTGAGCTAGGTCCTCTGTATATACCTATGGTTGTATATCCCTGTGTTCTGGTGGGACTCACATCAGCAGGAGTGGGGTGGGTCATCTCTGACTTTAACCTGCACTTGGGACCTTTTCCTTCCTGCTACACTGCTTCATCCAGCCTTCATATGACGGTTTGTGCCTAGTCTTATTATAATGTGTTATGCCAGCTTTAGTGGATACCTCTGAGAGGCCTGCCATTTTTTTTTTTTTTTAAGAGAAACAGAAGAGGAATGGATCTAGGGGAGAGGGTAGGTGGGGGGAGTGGAGGAAGGGGAAACTGAGGCTAGAATGTAATGTATGAGAGAAAAATAAAAAAATAAGGAAAAAGACTGATTCAAAGGTATCTATAATATTCTTTGATGACTGGCTCAAAGAACACACACAAAAAAACCCCACAGTATTAATTAATCTACACTATCTTTAAAGACATATCATATCGTCCATTTCTATCTATCCGATCTTGGTAGCTACATCATGGAAGGAAAACTCCAATTCAAGCCAGAACACTAATCTCTAGCCAAATAATGGCTTTATTATTTTAACCATATTTTCTTCTCATATACCCTTTTAAACTTCAGAAAAAGGCTAATTTAAAGATTCTTACATTTGTCTCTCTGCTACTACTTTAAAAGTCAACGACCAACCCACGCCATTAATCCCGGCACTTGAGAGGCAGAGACAGGTAGATCTCTGTTGAGTTCCAGGTCAGCCTAGTCTACAGAATGAGTTCCAGGCCAGCCAGAGATATATAATAGAGATCCAGTCTCTCCCCTCACCCTACCATACCCCGCCCCCCAAAAGGAAGAAGCAGCAGCAGCAACAGCCAATGATCAAGAACTGTGAAAACAAAAAGACTACAAGACAGGAGGTGGCAGCTACAACTGAGAGCCTGACTGGACTCTAATCCTCATACGCACTCTTTGTATAAAAGGTGTGCACTAAACAATGAAAGTGGCTCACTCTAGAATACAGTAAAACAACGTAAGCATTTCCACTGAGAACAGGAGATAAGAATCCACCCAATACTAGAGCATAATCCCAAATTTCTGGCATTCTGGTAGAAAAATGGAATGCTTGTATTTTTTGAACATTTTAGTTTAGTTTTAAGAATTATTCCTTCATTTAATCCTGACTTGAATTCAATGAAGTATATTTTACATATTTTGCAGCTGAAAGAAATGTTAAAGAACAAGTAACTAGCTATCTTATACAGAAGCAGAGCCAAGTAAAATGTCTGTCCTCTTCCTGTAACTTCACTATCTTGATTAAAGACTGGCCACTCTCTTTAAGAAGCTCATATCTGTCATGGAAAGTGAGTATTGCATCCTTTCCTGTGACTTTCCTTTAGTTCCTATAATAAAATCTATATTAAAATCCTTCTTTGGAGAAGGGGTGCATGAGGAGGCCAGAGTAAGATGTCGAGTAACTTTATCTATCCCTGCCTATTGCCTTGAGAAGGCTCTCAATGAATGAGAAGTCACTGTATCTGCTAGAGAGCTCTCAGGACCCATCTGTCTCCACCCTACAATGGTGAGGTTACAGACACATGCAGCCATGTCTCATTTTGTTGGCACTTAAGAACTGATCCCATGTTCGCAGACCAAATGTTCTTACCCACCAAGCCATCTTCCTATTTCCTTAAAATCTTTACCAATTCCAAGTGTTTGAGAGGGGGGAGGAGGGAGGGAGGGAGATAAAAGAGACAGATCTCTGTAAAGAATCATACTTTTTCAAGGGAAGCATTAAATTTAAAGAATCTGAAAACTGATCAAGAATGAATCTGGCTCTCATCAAATTTGTATTTTACAAATCTTATAAAGCAGGAAGATAATGAATACAGATAAAAAATCTTCAAGACAGTACTAGCAAAGTAATTTGAACAGTATGTTAAATGTACATATACTGTGACTACATGCATTTATTCCTGGAAAGCAAGAGTGGTTAACATTTTGAAAAATGACTAATACAATATACTACAAGAACTAAAATAAGAAAATAATCACACAAGGATACTAATACACAAAAACATCTGACAAAATTCAAAACCATTTACTAGTCTTCAGTAGAGCCAAGCATGGTAGCATATGCCTGGAATCCTAGCATTCAGGAAGCAGAGTTTAAGGCCACCCTAGCCTACATAGCAAGTTCCAAGCCAGCTAGAGTTACATGGTTTTACCCTGTCTCAGATGATGATAATCAATAAGCCATTTATGAAAAGCTCACAGTTAATATATCACTGAAGAGAGACTGAAGCTTTTCGTATAATACACCGACAAAGATGCCCTTTTTATTCAATATAGTATGTAAAATCATAGCCACAGCAATTAAGCCAAAAAAATAAATGTCATCAAATGGAAAAGAAAAAAGGAAAAATATTTGTAGATGATAGTATCTTGTATGTAGGAAATCTTGATTCTACAAAAACAAAACAAAATCCTCTTAGAATGAATGAGTTCAGTAAAGTTGTAGAAGAAATAACAGGAAGCATCAGCTGTATCTCTGCATACTACAATGAGCAAATCTGAAAAGGAAGTTGGATCTGTGCTTATGGATTAGAGATTTACTGTGCTGCCCACACTAATGAAAGCAATCTACAACCAACGCCACTCAAAATTCCAAAACAATTTTATCCCAAAATTTGTATGGAAATCTTGGAGAGCTCAAATAGCCAGAATAACTTTTGAAAGGATTGAACTCTTTCAGAATTCAGAACACAGTACAGAGATATATTTAAAAAGCAAAACATTGTCATATTCATAGTGACCTTCCTAATGAATGAGTATTATCTCAGGTGCATGCGCTTGCACATGGGGGCACATACAAAGCCAGGTAGTCCAAGATTGAGTGCTCAGAAGTAATCCGCAAGCGCATGCTCAGATGAACTTCCACAGAGATGTCAGTATCAGTCAAAGGAGGGGAAAGCCAGTCACTTCAACAAATGTGACGGCAAACTAAATCTTGACATGGCCTTTCAAATGCACACACCAAACCAGTATAAACCTCAAAAGAAAACAATGGAAAACTTTATGTATAGGAGTTGGCAATGATTTCCTGAAGCAGTATTTATAGGCTGGTGGTTATAATAGTACTATTTAAAAACAACCCAAAGGTGAAAACAAACCAAACACTCTCCATGAAAGAATTAATAAATAAAGTATGATTTGTGCCACATGAAATACTACTTAGTCTTACGAAGAAGAAAATTTTGCCATATGTTACAATATGGATGAGCTCTCTGGTCATTAAACTAAGTGAAATACTCTAGTCAAAGATTCCATGATTCTACTTACAATGAATCTGAAGTCATTAAATTAACAGAAACATAATCAGAATGGTGTGTAGGAGGTTACAGTGTGATGAATGCAGCTTCAAATGTGTAAGATGCCATTCTGGAGCTCTGTCTCACGTTGCTCTCCATCTATGCAACGCTATACATCTAATATGGCTATCATCTTCAATTTTCACTTAAATGCACTAAAATAATTTGAAATTAAATAATGTATAACCCATAACTCATTGTAGGAACTATTAAATGTAATACATAATTGAAAACAGTAAAACCTATGTCCCACAGCTTCTGCAGAGCCAGGAATCTTGATTTTTGTATAAATACTGACCAAACATTTCTACTTACCTTGGCTTGTCTCGTTTTTCTCTTTGCCTTTCAAAATCCCGTCCTCTGTCTTTTCCATCTCTTGGTTTTTCTTCTATCCTGTCTTTCACTTTATACTTTTCTTTATATTTTTTCCCCAGAATGATATCTTCTAATATAGGAGGAGGTGGACTAGGAGTGCGTGGCCCTTTCTTTTTACTTTGGTTGCCTTTCGAATTTCTGGAGGTACATAAAACTATAGTTAGAAGTTTCAATATTTCTGGAACCCAATCTAGATGATTTTAAAGTGCGTTTTAAAGGCTGAACAATACCTTTCGAATATTTGTCCTTTTACTATGCAATAAACTATCTACATACAGGAAAAAATACACATGGAACAAAGAATGTACTTAGTTTACTTTTAAAAACAATGCTTATTAGTTATATCATTCTAAAGAGTCGTTTCTAAGGCGTTGGGGCAGTGGAAGAGTTTCAGGGAGAGACATAACATCCTAAGAACAAATGCTAAGTTGCTTTTTTTTTTTAGTTCATATAGAATAGATGAATGCCTGTCATCCCAGCACTTAAGTGGCTGAGGAAAGACCACAGTGATTCAAGGCCAGTCTGTGCTTCACAGAATTCTAGGTCAGCCATGACCAAAGAGCAAGACCCTGTATCAAAACCTTCTCTCTATAAGAAACCAATTACAAAAGGAAAAATTACTAACCCTAACACACTTCTATAGTCTGCGTCTGTTCTTTTGTGTATCTACCACTGAAACTAGATATCCATGTACAAAAATGAAGCTGAACTTTTATCTTGTATCATATACAGAAATTAATTCAACTGAATTAAAGGCAAAAACATACAATCCCAAATTTAGAATTCCTAGAAAAAAATGTGAAAGAGAGCAAACACTTCACTTGGCAATGGTTTATCAGCCACAACCTGTGGTACAGAAAAGAAACAGACAAATGGAACTATAGCAAGCAACCTTAAGAACAGGAGAGAAGTTGTATTTGCAAATCATACAAAAGTGGTCATAAATACTTTTATTGTTATTGCAAATCAATACCCCTGCCTTGTATACAGCAGCAGCTTTTACAGTGTTTCATTTGGAATGAACATAGATAAAGTGCAGGCACCTGCCTACAACAAAAACAACTAGGGAATCATGTTTTTAAAAAAAAAAAAAAATCACTGTGTGGGACTGCCTGAAATAGAGGCTCTAAATTTTTAATCAGTTTGGCAGTCACTAATTTTGCTCACAATAAAGAAGGTACAACTAATTATGTCATCTAAAATTGGTTTGCTTAGCACTGTTACTAAACATCTTTCTAAATCTTTGAATCTCATTTAAGAAATCATTTCCAACTCTGAGATCACATAGATAGCCTCCTAAACTTCTGGAATTTTGCCTTTCATGGTTAAGTATACAATAACTTATTAAGTGGTTTTGAGGTAGAGATTATCATTTGGCACTTTAGTTTTATGTGACTTTAATCGCTTACATATTTAAACCTGGCTGACTTGGCATTATAGCTGACACAATGCTTAACTGAACAGCATTTTCACGTTAACACTCTTATCCCTAAAAGCCCCATCAGTGATATTTATTTCAAAGCCATTTAGAGCTTTAGATAAGAAAAACAGCCGGGCAGTGGTGGCGCACACCTTTAATCCCAGCACTTGGGAGCAGAGGCAGGTGGATTTCTGAGTTGGAGGCCAACCTGGTCTACAGAGCGAATTCCAGGACAGCCAGGGCTATACAGAGAAACTTTGTCTTGAAAAACAAAACAAAACAAAACATACAAAGAAGAGTCAATATAACTGTCTATTTGGGTGATCCAGCTTTTCTGTCTTGATACTTATAAGACATTACTTCTCAGAATTTATTTATTTACTTATTTTTACAAAGCCTGGGTACTTTCCTCTTTTTCAACACATGCCAGCAACCAATGAGCTGTTGAACTTGAACATTTGTTTTATATCATCACTCAAATATCTCATCATCTTAAATTCCTGTCATTTTTATCTGGTAGAAATACCCTCTACCACAATCTCAAATTTGTCAAGTTGTGTACTTTTCCTTTAAATCACAACAATTTTGGGCTGGAGAGGTAGCTCAGAAGTTAACAGCACTGACTGCTCTTCCAGAGGTCCTGAGTTCAGGTCCCAGCAACCACATGGTGGCTCACAACCATCTGTAATGAGATTTGATGCACTCTTCTGGTGTTGTGTCTGAAGACAGCTACAGTGTACCCAAATAAATAAAAATAAATAAATGTTTTTTAAAAATTTACTACTAATATTGAAGTAGTTTCATTTAAAAAATCACAACCATTTTACTAACTTCATATATAACAATTTCAGTGTTCATGAACATCTTTTCTCTAAAATTGTCTTTACACAGATATTTTTCAATTTTAAGTCAAACCTGTCAACGCAACATTCTTACGAATGTGTTAAATTTACGTATCTAGTATCTATTAAACTTGCTCCTGTTTAGTGTGTGGCCACTCCTGAGTATACCGTACACTCCTGGTACCCTGTGTCCTCTTAGGATTTTAAGGAGCCCTTTGTTTGTATACTTTTGGTGTGGTTTCACTGGAGCTTATTTCATACGACCTTGAGTTCTGTAATCCCAAGATTCATTGGATATATAATTAAAATGGGCAGGACAGTCCTCAGAATTGTTGGCATGATTTTTCAAAAGATTTAGAAGCATTTGACTCATGGTTAGCCTTTAGAAAACTGAGCTTTCTTGGTCCGTATCCCTGTTATTAGTGTAGATAGAAATAGCTGCTTACACAAGTTAAAAGATTCCTAAAACCTGATGACTAAATCTTTGCATCCTTTCCTTCTACCAATAACCACAGTAGCCACAAACATCAATATATTATTTATGAGATTACAGAAACCCTTTAAGTACAAAATGGTAATAGTTGTCTTGATTTCTAAACATTTGTCCACTTTAAAGAGAAACAACAATACTTGTCATTTGTGCTAAGATTTTAAAGATGAAATCATGGAGGGATTCTTGAGAAAAATGTATTTCCACATTACTCCACATAATAGAGATGATGTTTGCTAATCTTCCTTCTGGCCCAGTGCTGAGGCACACTCTCTACAATTTATTCTCTGAAATGACTCTCCTAGAACTTCCACCCAGGCTACTGTACACTACAGAGTTACACAGGTGCAACATCCAGGTATTCCCCTTAAGCACATCATTCTCTCAATTTCTTCCAAAGTCTAAGGAAATTCGACACTGTCAGAGGGTGCATGTTGGCTCATGTGTGTAGAGGATAAAGAGCAGGCTCATGTGCTTGGCATCCCTGTGAAGGCTGCCCACTCCCAGGAGTTGACCAATTAGGCTAGAGTGGTTGGACAGCAAGCTCAGGGATCCTCCCTGTCTGTCTCTATAGTCAATGATTGCAAGTGCACACCACCTTGCCTTTCTGTTTATGTGGGCTCTGTTCATGTGGGATCAAACTCAAGTGCACACCACCTTGCCTTTCTGTTTATGTGGGCTCTGTTCATGTGGGATCAAACTCAAGTCTTCATGCTTACAGGACAGCACTTTAGTGACTAAGCCATCGCCCCAGCCTAGAAACATCCGCTTTGATTCTGCATGAGGAGAAACGGCAGCTCTGTTAAATCACTAACAGCTCAGTATTTATCTATTACAATCACCATCAGAAACATCCTGAAAACCGACTAAAACAAGAGCAACACCACTGTGTATGTGTGCATAAAATATCTAGAGAAGAAGTCATAAGAGGGAGAGGACATAGGAGTTGGAGAAGGGAGAGGAAGAAATAGTGCAATACAGTGCACTCATGGATGAAACTCAAGTTTAAAAAGTAATGAAGTTGGGATTTCTTGATATGCCTTTAAAAACAGAGTTGGAAAACAAAATTCTACTATACTGCATTGTTTTCCAAATGAAGAGGACTGAGATCAGCAAGATTGTTTACCATTTTAAAGTTTATTGGTTATTCTTTTAGCAACACATCATCAATATACTTCCTACTCATGGCATACAGCTCATTGTCCACTCTTATCATTTTTATATCATTCTGAAACTATT
The DNA here is from genome assembly GCA_019843815.1 of Montemys delectorum. Classification (NCBI taxonomy): domain Eukaryota; kingdom Metazoa; phylum Chordata; class Mammalia; order Rodentia; family Muridae; genus Montemys; species Montemys delectorum. Next base: position 44,016 of record JADRCD010198019.1, read on the forward strand.
TCTGGACAACTTTAAAAATATTTTGTATTTCTTTTTATAAAAATATATATACAGAAAACTTTGCTTGGGTTAAGAAAGCAAATGGTCAAAACAGAGAATGTATTTGTGATTCTAAATCACACTGTAATAAACATCTCCAGATATTATCATACCAGACCTTAGAATGAGTATCAAAGAAGAGTATGACTTAATTTGCCAGTAATTATATCTTTCCATTATGCTAACCCAGAAAGATCAGAGTCTGTTTATCTGTCATTCAGCTGATTTACTGGTACTGGTTGAAATAGCCTATTCAATTTTAACAGAAATTCCCATCCTTGCATTTAATATGTCTTCCAACAATTTATGCTATGACTCAGCAATGAAATTAAAGTAGGTTATCTTCAGGTTATATATGTAGCTCAGTGATACAATGATTACCTAACACGCTCAAGACCCTCCATTAACTGTCAACACACACACACACACACACACACACACACACACACA
>JADRCD010198021.1:0-11527 GCA_019843815.1 Montemys delectorum
TAAATTATAATTGAGAAAGTGAGGGAGACAGACAAAAACAGAGATGTATGATTTTTAATTTTCCTTTTCATTTCCTTGATGAATGTGATGTAGAACATTTCCCACCCTTATCAACTGGACATTTGATACTTCTTTTCTGTGAAGTAGCTCTGAAGTACTTATAGACTCACTACTAATGGATATAGGTAGTTTTATTTTCCTCATAACAAAGTTTAAAGTGCAAATATGGCAATGATTCTACAACTCTGTAAATGAGGTACATATACTGGTTAGTTTTTATAATTAAATTGACGTACACTATGGTCATTTTGTGATGGGGGGTCTAGGCAGGTGTTAGGAGAAGGAGCAATTTGTCTGATGCCAGGGTTTATTGCCAGCATATTTAAACCTGGTATAATTTGAAATTTAAGTTTTCTGGTATAATACAATCCCTAATTCACAAGAAGACACAATTATATTGAAACTGAATTCAGGATACATGTAATTTCTTCCAAGAAGATGGGTTCTGGAGGTAGCCTATCTATATTAGGTTAAGGGCCTAGGGAAGGATAAAACATGGTCTCAGTCATACAGAAGGTATAGAGGTCATGTGGGCTATTAGCCACCGTTGGTCCTGGTTATAGGAGCTTGGGAGACCCTCTTGCTATACAGGTAATATGAGCATTATTTAGACTATTAGATAGATATTTCTGGTCCCAGTTGTGGTAGCTTAGGAGTGCCATTGGCTATAGAGTTAATGCAAGGGTCATTTAAATTACTGGCCACCTTTGGTCCTGGTTGTGGAAATTTGATGCGGTCTGATTCAAAAGTTAACACATATTATTGTTATTAATCATCTACAATTCCCAGCTTTCTGGATGAGAGAATGGGTTTTGCATCCTTTATGTATAAAATACAATCCTGCATGCTTAACATTCTTGGTTTGCTTGGCAAGCTGTGGGCAGAAGGACATTTGTGCTTCTAATAAGTTTGGATGAAGGAACTTCCATTGAGAAAATGTACTCAACAGAATTGAACATTTTCTTGATTACAGATTGATAGAGGTGGGTTCATCCCACAGGAATTGTTGATTACCCATAGATGTGTGGTCTTAGATGATATAAGAAAGCAAGCTGAGCCAGCCACAAGTAGTAAGACAATAACTAGTGTTTCTCCATGGCCTCTGCATTAGTTCCTTCCTTAAAGTCCTGCTCTGACTTCTTTAAATGATTGACTATAAGCAGTAAGATGAAATAAATCCAAATTGCTTAAAAAAATGTGTTATATCAAAGCAAGAGAAACTCTAAGACTGTAATAAGCTAGTAAAAGGTATTGTTTTTATATGCAAAGTATATCAATAAATATTTTAAAGGCAAATAAAAACTGAATAAAAATTATTATTGTTTTGTTTATAAAAAGACTAAAGGGAGAGTGAATATGTTTTGGTGGCTGTGTAGTCATGTGGGGAAAGGAGGTGCCTCTGTAGGACCATGCTGAGGCATCTCTTTCCCCATTAGAGACCAGCCACAGGATGGTCTTGTATAAAATAGAGTTTGTTCAGGGCATGGGGAGGGGAGTTGAGAGGGTAGTAGAGACAGAGAAAGGCAGAGAGAGAAAGTAGAAGAGTAGAGGCTGGCCATGAGCACATGGAGAGAAATGGGGAGGGATGGGGTGAGAGAGAGGAAGGGGCAAGAGGACAAAGAGGGAGCAAGAAGGCAAGTGCAGAGAGAGTGTAGGAGGCAAGCAGCCCCTTTTATAGCTAGTCAGGTACACCTGGCTGTTGCCAGGCAACTATGAGACAGAGCTTAGACAAAATGCTAACAAACATGATTTCTGTATTTAATACTAATAAAACCTTGTTAAGCATTAGAAATGGTATTTTACCCTTTAAAATATCTTCTTGAATTATATTTCTGACCTATCCTGCAAATATTTTCTGTTGCCTACAAGCTTGGAATGAGTTCTTTATTTCTTGTAAATAATTGCTTATTAATTTAATGAAACTGATGTTAGGAAAGAAATTCTTGTTGGCTGGTCAGAGGAACCTCTGACCATTTCTTCTTAAAGACTAAAACAAACATTCAGCATTTGTGCTCAAGGTTCTAGATGAGCAACTGTTTTCTAAGACCATGATTCAGAAAACCTGGAATGTCTTATTCTTGAAGACTGAAGTGCACCCCCTAATTGTACAGTTGTGAGGGGAAAATGAAATGTGGTTTTTTTTTTTTTCTCGAGACAGGGTTTCTCTGTGTAGCCCTGGCTGTCCTGGAACTCACTCTGTAGACCAGGCTGGCCTTGAACTCAGAAATCTGCCTGCCTCTGCCTCCCAAGCGCTGGGATTAAAGGTGTGTGCCACCAACGCCTGAAATGTGATTTTTTAAAAATAACTTTGAGACTTTTTTTTTTTTTTTTGAGACAGGGTTTTTCAGTGTAGCCCTGGCTGTCCTGGAACTCACCCTGTAGACCAGGTTGGCCTCAAACTAAGAAATCCAGCTGCCTCTGCCTCCCAAGTGCTGGGATTAAAGGCTTGTCAAAATTAAGCAAACACTGGCCCTTGTATTTTGTTGAGTGATAAGTAAGAAGCAGTAAATAACAGATGCTAAATCAATTTAAGAAGCTGAAATTATTGGGGTTATATGATATGAATGCTATGATTATGAAGAAAAGATTGCATAGTTCTAAATTGCATCAATAGGAAGACATAATTAGACCCCATTTCTAAATTTTTCTTCAGATTTCACTTTTGATGTTAGTAATAGTTTTATCAGTGAGTCTTTAGAGAATGTGTATTAAGGAATTGGTTATAAAAACAAGTTCAGAGAGGCATGGCGCCCAGCAAGTGCAAATCTACAAGTACAACAGGCCTGGCAGGCAGAGCAGAGACTTGGAGAAGATGACACTTCATCCATCTTGATTCTTAAGGTAGTTGCTGGAAAGTCACTCTTGCTGTGAGAGTCTGGTCTTCTTCTATTTAGCATGATAAATCTATGTCTCTTCTACCTTCTTTTACCTAAACTTCTTTTGTTAAATGCCAATTCACCCAAAGCATACATACACTGGGTTGACACATAAAATTATTGTGATAATTATAAAACTGTTGTTCACACAGAACCTGAGGATATCGCTCACTGATAGAGCACTAGCCTAACTTGTGTAAGGTCTGAGATTGATGCCCAGAACTGGGAAGCAAAGGATTACCACCAAAGAACCATGTGAAATGTATGTTAGTCTCATAAACTGATATTTACTCTCTGAGGATTTTTATCTGATAGATTTTAATTTCCTGCCAAGACAGTTTCTCCATGAAGTCATCTATATTTTTACCTTTTCATCTCTGTAACTTCTAGATTTCATAGTTCTTAAGTTGTATAGATGCCTTCAAAAATTATGTACATAAACTATAAATATAAATATTCGAGTTTTGTATGACTTGTTTCTCCTAAGAAGGCAAAAGGACTACCAGTTAATTTTAAGCACTTATACAAAGGAATAAAAACAGATAACATAGATGAAAAGGCTAAACATTACAGAAGGGTAAAAATGGAGAAAAAAATATGTATACCAGGTTTGTAAGAAAATTAATATTCTATAAATTGAACTGATATGACATTCCTTTATCAAGAACAAAAATAATTTTGACCTTTTTATGTTTCTTAATTACTTAAGGTCTACATTGATTGGCAATAAAAATAAGAGATAAATTTGTACAAATTAGGGAGTAATAAAACAATTCAAATTGTTTGGATAAACGAAACACCACTATTAAGATTTTTATGGGGTTATATAATATTTCAAGATAGTCAACTTTAATTAAAATATGCTCAAAATTGATTCAATTTTGATAGACACAGTTGTGGTGGTTTGTGTATGCTTGGACCATATAGTAGCACGATTAGGAGGTCTAGCATTGTTGGTGTAAGTGTGTCACTGTGGACACGGGCTATAATACCCTCTTCATAGCTGCCTGGAATCCAGTCTCCTGCTAGCTGCTTTTGAAATACGAGATCGAACTCTCATCTCCTCCAGTTCCACATCTGTCTAGATGCTGATCTGCTTTTGCCGGGATGATAATGGACTAAAGCGCTAAACCTGTAAGCCAGCCCCACTTAAACGTTGTCCTTATAAGAATTGCCTCGGTCATGGTGTCTGTTCACAGCAGTAAAACCCAAGCTAGGCAACAATTATCAAGACTCATTTTCAGAAACACATAAAGAACTATGTATGAATGTTACCAAGTGTTATCTAAAGACCCAATGTTGATACAAATATAATTCATTTATAAAATTATAGTACACTAATAAATCTTTTAGTAATTAAAAACTAAGAAAAAAATATCTCCGTGTGTGATACTGCTAGAGTGTTCAAAAACCACTGTAGATGAGACCAGATAGGTCTTGAACAGACGGAAAAACCAAATACTACTGTTCTGCTAGAGGAATGAAGCAGTAAAATGAATAACAACACCTTTCTCCTCTGCTCACAGATCAGTGCCTGTCTCAGCTATCCATCAGAGAAGCTTCCTCCTTCGGTACATAAAAACAAAATATAGACACCCGCAAGGTGGAAAATGGAAAGTAAGTGAGATTCATTGGAACACACAGTCCTAAATAGGAGATCTTCATCATCCCCCCACCCTCAGGTCTCAGGAAGCTGTGGGGCAGTAGACCATGCTAAGAACCTTGGTAAGGTTGATTGGGTTGGATGCCCTGGAAACCTCTGAGAGGACTGTAGGAGCTTTACCAGCTTTCGACCATGCCTGTCACATGACCACACTCTCTATATAGGAGTGTGACCTACTAGTCATGTAGATCAGAACAGAGTTCTCTGTGCTAATGAGGGATCTAGATGCCCTGAGGCTTTAGCCTATAAACTTCCCTTCCAGGACATCTTTCCTGCATCCTGAATTCTTTTCTTGTCCACCCTAAGAAGGTGGTATGTACCCATTTTCCACGATGAACAATCAATAAACAGTTTGGAACTGAGGATTATCTCTGAACCTCTGTGGGGAACATGGAGAAGGCCTTGTCTACAGAGCCAAGCCATATAAGCCTCCTGCAGAAGGTCCCTGCATTCCCAGACTAAGCTAAGGACAATCACCAATGAGCCCCAGGGCTCGTCCTCAGCCAGTGGGCCTACTCCATTCTCAACTTCCCTTGACCCAGTGGCTAGGTCTGGATGTCTAAGAGTTTGGGAGCCCCAGGCCCATGCTCTTTTTTGAAACCTTGGAGACCCCTACCCTCCATTCCTGACTCCTCTGTGATCTTTTCCAGGAGTGACTGGATGCCTGGGAGTCACATCTTAGACTGCATTTTCCCACCCCTACTTGAGCCTAGCACCCAACAGCAGCAGTGTAGGGTAAATTAAGTCTAGTGATTCACTTTCTCCTCACCCAGCAGCATTCCCACACCCCATTGGTGGGGTAAAATGTAGAACCATAGGGAGTTATGTAGAGGAGGAGGCAGAAATATTTTAAGATCTAGTGGGGATAGAAGACTTCAAGGATACAAGGCCTCTAGTCATCACAGGACTAATGTATATATGAACTCATGCAAACTGTGGCAGCATTCACAGGGCGTACACAGGACTAAACCACATGGAGTCCTTTGCCAAGAAGGGAAGTAGATATAAGACCTCATCCTTAACCTAGAAGCTATTTCCAATTGATAGCTACTCACAAAGAAAAAATTAGCTTTCTTCAATGGAGTCTCATAGGGATTAAGAACCATATTAAAGGATAGGCCTCTTGCCCAGCAATAGCAGAACAGCACAAAACAGACTTAGTGGTACTTTGGAGTTTGTTTATTTCTCATGATGCTTCCTTCCCCTACCTCAGATATTTTGCATAGGTATTATGGTTTCTGATTTTATTTTTATGGGATTCCTGGCTATGTGTAAATTTCAGTGACTATATATATATATTTCGCATGCTTTTTCTTTGGCCCTTCTTTTTTTCTATTTGTTCTTATTAATTTTAGATCTCTATTGATATTCTAATGAAAAAGGAAAACAGGTGTTGATTGAGGTAGTAGGGGAAGTTGAGAGGATCTGGGAGGAGTTGGGGGAAGAAAAACCATAATGAATAATGCAAAATACCTATTTTTAATTTTAGAAAAGTCCAGAGTAGGATGGATTCAGTGTAGACTTTTAGCAAATCTTAGAAGAAGAAAAACCATCAATTTTCAAATATTTCTGTAAAACAGAAAATAAAGGAATATTTTCAAATTCTTATTATAGGGCTAATATTATCACAATGCCAAAACTAGACAAAGGACAGGCATGAGGCTGTGGGATCTTTCAGAGAAGTCATAGGTAGAGGAGATGATGAAGAGACTTCAGAGCCAGAAAGGAACATAGGGAATCATCATGATGAGCAGAGAATCATTCTCATTATGTGCCATGCCCACTCCTCTACTCTAGTAAAGTCTGTAATATCAGGGGTAAAAGCCTGATTAAGGACAAGAGGCGCTATGATTTCAAAGGGAATTTGTGCCTCCTGGGTATTCAGTTGAAAAATATAAAAATAAGTTTTTTTTATGACCCCTAGCAGACTGAGAAGAACTAAGAATGCAGGTCAGCCAGTTCAGAGCTCTGGTTCCAGAAACTTGGCTTAACTCAGAGCCTCAGGGCTCTGATTCCTGAAACCAGCCCCTCCTGGCCGAACTACAATGAGGGCCAATGAGGGCGGAACTAGGAATGAAGGTCAACTGGTTCAGGAAGCTCCCCACCCTGCCGATAGGTAGAAGAAGATTACGTTCCTCTAGACAATAAATGGGCAGGATGACTTCCTCATGACCCTGACCCAACTAGGGGCTGGGTCTCTTTAGAATTCCTCTGTTCTCTTGTTATGTTTCCTTGGTAACTCCCTCCCCCCCTAGTTTGTGGTTTTTCCCTTTAAATACCCCTTACTCCTCTTGCTCAGTCGAACTCCACTGGCCTGTTAAGCTACGAGTTCGACCCCAGATCTGGCTTCCCCTGAATAAACCTCGTGTGATTGCAGCAAGATCGGTCTCTTGTGAGTTATTGGGTGGTCGTGTCGTCCCGAGACTTGAGTGAGGGTCTCCCCTACTCTAGGGGTCTTTCACAGTCAGTCGTTGGCATCTCCTAACTCAGAAATGTTCCAGATTAGTCCTTCCAATTGTCAACACTCCTTCTTATTCAGGCATAAAGTTACCCCAAGAGATGATTCGTAAATGGCAAAAAAAGGATGTTCCCTGGTGAGCACAATGTTCCAATATATCCTAATTTATTTCCAAGCTGTCCTTAGCTTGGAATTTTTCACAAAGAATCTGCCTTATCAGATAGGATGTCCTCAGAATTAGTAACAGAGGTCAGGCACATAGTTAGAATTCTCCTGGCAGTCCCACAGAAGACAGAACTGTTTTACACACCAGAGAGTAATCGAAGGGCTTCCCTCATTTAAGGGCATTAGCAGGAACTATTAGATCAGAACTTCCTGGTGCTTGCCTCCAGCAGACCCAGAGAATTACCATGGGATTCCCAAAATAGCCCTAGTGGGGAGGGTACCACTGCTCTTCTGCCCGCTTCACACTTGGATACCTGATCTTACCGACCTTGATGTAACTATCCCTTGCCTACATGATCTTACTGACCTTGATGTGACTGTCACCTGCCTATGTGACTTTTGTCATTTGCCCTGTTTTCTGTATACCATATAAGCCTGGTTTTCATTTTGTGCAGGGGTACTTAGACTAGAACTAGAACTTAGATGGACTAGTACTTAGACTTAGATTCATTCATTCAGCCTTGAGCCTCATGCAGTCCGCAGCCACCCCCCCCACCCCTCACCCCCACCCAGAATGCTTGGGCCCAGGGGTTGCAGCACCTGTCCAGAAGAGGTGGCTGCTTTAGACACAGTGTGTTTCAGGTGGCCTCAGATGTACCTCAACTGCTGAGCTGCCAGATTTCTCATTTCTCTTTTACAATGACTGTAAAAGTCTGATGCCATTTTTAAGAAATACATTCAGATCCTGTACTTCATGTGTTGTCTCTGTAATCATTTCTTCGCTGATGCTTTGTCGACCTGACTAGGACCCTGTTTCTCCCTCGGGTTGAGGGAGGCCAAGACTGGCCGGCCCGAGACCATTATGGCCACCATGGACTAAGCCTACGACCTCATGGTACGCCAACACCACACAAAACTTTGTCTTGAAGATCATCGTGTATGAAACTGACTCCTAGAACTACTTCATCTTCCCTAATATTTACTTTACTAGTAGGTAGATAGATAGGTAGATAGATAGATAGATAGATAGATAGATAGATAAAATTATGTACCTGATAAGGACTATTTTCTAATTGTGTTTCAGAATCCAACCACATAAAGCACTCTCTTGGATCTTGGTGTCTTTCCTTAATTTAACTTAATGCCCTATACATGTTAATGATGTCAGTTGGAACATGGCAGATGTCTGAAAGCCCATACATACCATGCTAATGATCCTGGAGAGTAGGCCAGCAACTCTGCCTACCCCACCAAGCAATTGTCTCTGCTTCCATCCTTTGTTCCTAGGAAGACTTTAAGGTTCTCATTTCTAGTGTTGCAACAATGGCTGCTGAGACGCCCACACCCAGCTTCCTTCTGATATTCAGTTTACTTTGCTGTCCTTGAATGGCTGTTCTGTTTTGTTTGTTCCTTTTACTAAAAATAGTTACAACAATATATAAGCCCATAGCCTCAAAGAATCAAAGAACTAAAACCCTCAAGTAATAAAATTATAAGCCAATATTTCTGGTGAAGAAGGATGCAAAAATTCTCAATAAAAATCCAAGAACATATGAAACATATAATATATCATGATCAACATGGCTCCAACATAGAGATGCACATCGAAACATTGTGTGGCTTATTTTTTAATTTTTTTAAAGAAGAAAGAGGGCAGTATATAAAGTAGGCAGTAAGAAAATGAGACTCAAAAATAAGTGAGAAGGTAAAAGGCATAACTCTTGCTCTCTGATACTCCAAAAAGCAAAAGAAATGGTAAATTTTTCTTTATGTTCTCTTGTGTTGATGATCCATATCTGTGTATTTGCCTAATGATCATTGAAATATTAGCCTAGCAGACAGATAGATTTTTTGGTTTTTGTTGGTTGGTGATGCTTTTGTTGATGTTATTTATATATTTTTTAAATTTCTATAAAATCCTATTGTTTCCTTTTCTGCTATTTAAGGAATTCTAATAAATTTATATATTTATGTTTAAATATTTCATTGTAAAGAAGTGGAAAAGTGGTCCTGATGGAAGTTACAAACGTGTGGTGGAAGAAAAAGACATTGGAGGAAACTGGCTACTAATGCCTTCTTATCTCTTGTCACTTCCCCATCTACTATGAGGTCATTTTTCTAATTCAAAATCAGTTTGGCTGCAACTTATACTTTTGTAAAAAGAAAAATGCCTATTCATTTGTGTAGTTATCATTGTGCTTCATGGATTAATTATTTTATAATACACAAAAATACTTTTAAACATTGTTAACCCTAATACCAGAGTAAAGCCCGCATAACTAAGGGTGTATAAAATTTGTGAGCCTTTCCTATGGCGCTCCAGTGATGCTCACTCTTACTGGCCCCTCAATTCTTGTAGAGGCAGATGTCATGTTTTCTGTTTTGGGCCATGGGATGGCTTTGCTGTCTCCCACCCACTGTATGCTTTTTGGAATATTTTATCATGTGTTGAGCCAATTCCATTGATTTCCATCCTTAGCTGCTATATTGAAAGTGGCGTCTTCTTTTCCGTTTTGCTTGCTGACACCAGCCATTGCTCCCTGACACAATGCCCATTTAATCTTTTTATGAGAGAATACTTGCTCACATCTGAACCTACTTAAAAGAAACATTAAAGTTAAGTTTTAGCTTTTAGAATTCTAAGAAATTCTGCATAGTTTCTGTGTCTCCGTGTTGAAAGCAGCTTAGCAAGAACAAAATCAATTTAGTTCTACCTCATGTAGCTTTTTGACCTGGGCTCTGACAGCTTTAAACAGAAGTAGATTTAATATTCTTTCTAGGCCTTTCACACAATGGCTATTATCATTCATGGAGAAGCCTTTGTTTTTCTACTGAAATCTAAGAGAGGCACTTCAGGAGCATGAAGGAGAAGTACAAGCTGTGGAAGTTATAAGTAAGTTATTAAACTGGAGACTAGCTTGACATTTTATAAGTTCTACAGAATGCCAAAGACATTTAGTTTTAAACTGAGACCTCAGAATGGGTTTGAAGACTTACATCCTGTTAAGCTCTGCTGTGCTTAAGTATTTCACTCTTATTCATCTTGTGCTAAGAGGGAAAATATATTTACATTGAATGTGCTCTTTGTTCATAAAATTACAGAAAAGACAATGTAGAATGTTATTCATTACAGGTGCAATTGTTCTTAGAAATAGCAAGATTCATAGGTTTTAAGAGCAATGGAATGATTGCTTGCTGTGGATATAGTCAGTTTTCCAAATAAAGCATTGTATACTCGTCATTGCCAATTGGTATGTTCGATGGCAGAATAACTTGTATCCTGTCTTGAAAAAATTGCCAGTAGTTGATTATATCATGAAAATTAATACAATAGCTAATATGCCATTGCAACTTTAAGCTTGATCTAAGCTGCACAGCAAGGCCAGTCAGGACAACACAGATTCTGTCTCAAACAATTAAACACCACGTGCCAGGGTATGTGCAAGTGGTCTAGCAAGTAAGATGTTGCAAATTGTCCTTTGACTTCCACATGAACACCAGGGCACATGAATCCCATACAAACAACACAGACTGGCAGACAGGAAGGAGAAAAATGTGCTGAGAACTTACCTTATACAAGGTATGGAACCATAACACACCCTCGTGTCCATTCTCGCAAAGCTTTTGATTATGGATTTTATTTTTTTAATTAATTATTATACTTATCCTGTTATAGCAACACAAATCGACAACTGAGTTCAACAGAGTATATATTTTATAGATTGAAATAGATAATATATATTAAACAGAGTAGAGGAACAACACAGTTAATACAAATAGGCAATTTTATACTCTAGAAAATATAGGTAATATTTTGTTATGTAAAATTTCAGAATATTAAGTAAGTATCTTCGTTTACAGGTAAGTGTAAAAGCTTGCAAAGATTTAATTCCCTGACAAAGACAGTTTTCAAATTTCCAATGTGGGTCATATTGTGGGGCAATGGGCAGTTCTTACAGCTGGAATCCAGGAGAATAGCCACCTCAGAATCCCGTAGACCCACTGAGTGAAGTAATTTGCTCACAAGGGACGGTAGGTGTTCCGTGAATTGCTCCTGACACCAATGGTTCAGATTTCAGACCAGATCCCTCACAGCTGCCCCTGCAGGAGATGTGTGCTCTATTAGGCAGACACTGCCTCAAACTCCCAGCTGGACCTTACACACAATTATCTGACCACAAGCCAGGCATGTCACGCCCCACACAATAAAAGGGATTGTTTGCCCCCTCCTCACTCTTTTCTCTTACCCTTTTCCTTTTACCCTTACCCTTCCTCTCTAACTCTTACCCTCATGCTCTTCCCCCC
>JADRCD010198022.1:0-20156 GCA_019843815.1 Montemys delectorum
GGGGGGGGGAGGAGAGAGACAGAGACAGAAACAGACAGAGACACAGAGAAAGAACACAAAGGGGCGCCAGTAGGGGTAGGTGGGCTTGGGTTTGATACAATAAGAGTCAGGGAGAGGAGGAGGTAAGTAATAATAAAATACAGTGTATGAAAATTTCAAAGAATTAATAAAAATATTGTATTCAGAATAGCAGTTACCCTTCCTTCTTCTATGGCCATGGTTTGTACTTTTGGTCTTTCACTGGTTTTGGAAATGTCCTGTATGTTCTGTCTGTACTTTAAAATTTTGTGTACTTTGTCTTCAAGTTCTGATATTTTATCTTTAATTGTACAATCTACTGTGAGGGTTCATGTATGTTTTCATTTGAATTATTGAGCCTTTGACTTTCAAAATTTCAACTTAATTTTATCCCTTTGCTTCATTTAATTCTTCTTTTATAGTCCTCATTTGTATCTTTATTTCATTCAGCAATTTGTAATCTCTGAATTTATTCAATGTTCGCTGTGTCTCTGATTTTATTGATCATTAAAAATGTATGTGTGTGTATGTGCTGGCTTGCTTGTATATACACATGTGTAATATCTATGGAGGCCAGAAGGTGGCATTGAATCTCCTGGAACTGGAGTTACAGGTAGGGGTGAACTACCCAAAGTGAGTGATAGGGCTGAACCCAGGTTCTCTGCAATAGCAGCAGGTGCTTTTAATTGCTAAGACATCTCTCCAGCCTTTCATTAACCATTCTTGGAATCTTTTGAATTCATTGACAACATCCATTTGACTATCATTAGAGTTCATTACTATGGAATTTTTAAGTTTTGGAGAAGGCATTTTGCCATGTTTTTTTGGATGTCTTTTTTTTTTTTTAAGATTTATTTATTTATTATATATAAGTGCACTGTAGTTGACTTTAGACACACCAGAAGAAGGCATCAGATCTCATTATAGATGGTTGTGAGCCACCATGTGGTTGTTGGGATTTGAACTCAGGACCTCTGAAAGAGCAGTCTGTGCTCTTAACCTCTGAGCCATCTCTCCAGCCCTTTAGATGTCTTAAGTGCCTTTATTGGGACTTGTATATATGTTGCCAAGTCATTCGCTAGAGGTTTTAATTTCCTGTATCTTTTCAGTTGTGAAACTTAGAATGTTCAGGTCTGATTAGTCTGTGGCAGGACGGAGGTTGAGTTTCCTACACTTGTGCTATCAATGAGGCTCAATATCCAAGCATTTATCCAATGTGCCTACTAATAAGCCACATGGTTTGAAGAACAGAAACTGATGAAACCATCAATCTTCACCTTTATTTTTATAATTAGTTTCAAAATAAAGTCAGAATCAAAGTATAAAATTAAATTATACTAGAGTTTCTAAAATTACATATGATATGTCAGGTGAGCCATATCAATAATTGATTAATAAAGGAGCTGGACTCATGTACAAGCAAAACCCAACTTTACTTTTCCTCACTGCTAGTACTTTAACAGCACTATTGTTCTTCCTCGGTCCTGGTCTTTACTGACGGCAGATTACTGTTTTCAAGTTTTTCAGATTCAGATTGCAGCTGTCTGGTATGGAACTTTATTATGTCTTCTGACAATATCGTTATGAACTTCTGACCATAGCTTATGTTGCTTTTGTACAGATTCTTAGCTGGTCACCCGTAAGTTTTTTTGGGAAGAGTTTCTTCTGACAGGTTCACAGTTTGTTTTGAGAAAGCATGAACCTTTGCTCCAACAGATTCCTACTACAGACTTCTTTCATGGTTCTAGCAACATGGGCTTTGATGTTTCTTAGAAGATCAAGGCCCAAAGTACCAACAACCCCAAGGACTCAGGAGATAGATTCTACGTTCCTGTAATTTTTCTCTGAGGTCCTCCTTACTTGGATGAAGAGATGTGAAAATGCCATAGCACCCTAACAAATCTTTGATACTAATCTTCTATCATGAGTCTCAGATTCTTCTTCCATGTGATCTAGTTGGGCAATAAACTAAAAGTTTCAGAAGTGGCTTTATAATATTTTGGGCAGTTACTTAAATGGTGTGGTGCCTAATGACCTGTCTCTAGAGCCTCTGCTAAAATTCCATGAAAGTTTAGAAAAGTCATGCTACAAATATATTTTAAATAATACCATTAAGTTACTTTCATTTTTTGTAAGTAGAGAAAAATCTTAGTTTACTAGCACAGTACAATTAAAATTAAGATTAATTAAAATACCATTTAAAAGTAAGTCTAATACTAGGGAGATAGAGAGACAGTTCAGTGGTTAAGAGCACTTTCTGTTCTACCAAAGGTCCCAACTTCTGTTTTCAGTCACTGCAGTTCCAGGGGATCTGACTCACTATTCTGGCTTCCAAAGGGAGGAACTTATGTGCATGTAGTACACATAAATTCATGCAAAAATACTCATACACATAGAATAATATAATTTAAAAAGTATAATTACAAGGATCATAGATCATTAACAACTATTTCTTTTTCTTTCACAGACCACATGAAGCTCAAGAAGAAGGAAGACCAAAGTGTGGATGCTTTGATCCTTCTTAGAAAGGGGAACAAATTACTCATGGGAGGAAATATGGAGACAAAGTATGGAGCAGAGACTGAAGGGAAAGGTCATCCAGAGATTGCCCATCCCATATACAGTCATCAAATGCAGACACTATTGTGAGTGCCAACAAGTGCTTGTTGACAGGAGCCTGATATCACTGTCTCCTGAGAGGCTCTGCCAGATCCTGACCAGTACAGAGGCAGATGCTCACAGCCAATCATTGGACTGAGCACGGGGTTAGAGAAAGGACTGAAGGAGCTGAAGGGGTTTGCAACCCCATAGGAAGAACAACAATATCAACCAACCAGACCCCTCCCCCCAAGCTCCTAGGGACTAAACGACCAACCAAAGAGTACACATGGAGGGACCTATGGCTCCAGCCACATATGTAGCAAAGGATGGCCTTGTTGGGCATCAATGGGAGGAGAGGTCTTTGGTCCTGTGAAGGCTTGATGCTCCAGTGTAGGGGAATGCCAGGATGGGAGGTGGGAGTGGGTGGGTGGGGGAACACCCTCATAGAAGCAGGGGGAGGGAGGATGGGATGGGGGTCTGGGGGGGACCAGGAAAGGGGATAACATGTGAAATGTAAATAAAGAAAATATCCAATAAATAAAAAAGAATTACATAACTTTTGATTTTTAAAGCCAACCACAGATTTTACCAGGAAAGGGGATAACATTTGAAATGTAAATAAAGAAAATATCCAATAATTAAAAAGAACTTTGATTTCAAAGGCAACCACAGATATTACATAAATATATAGCTATATCCAATAAAAGTTTCTTTATAAGAATAGGTTGTTACCAGAATTTTGTCTAGAAGTCAATGTTGATCTTGTCAAAGATGAAAATGGGATGATCCTGTGCCAAAGCGCTCTATATCCAAATATCTTCTGGAGTGAGTGGATCTCCCAGGAGTGTGGACACACCCGTGAGCACAGGCAAGACCACCACTTCTGTTCAAATTCCTGGCCCAAGAGGGACCCTCCCAGACCCATCAGGGCAGAGGAACCAAGGAACAGCTGGGGAAAGGATCCTTCCAGTTTCTATGTAGAGAGTCGCAGTGAGCGGTGATAGCCAGCAGATGGCGCTGACATCCGCTGCTCTCCCAAGTTTACAGGTAAATTGCGCATGTGCCTAGGGCCAGAGTACGCCAAGTCACCGCCCATCCCGGTGCATCCCATGAGGTAATGAGCAAACAGCCAATCAGAGAAGAGCATGCCGCTCCAGGGTATATTTAAGCAACGCCTTTTCGGGGCTTGGGGGTCGCCCTCTGGAAGATGTAATAAACAATTGCTGCAGAAGGATCCTGTGTGTGTCCGTGTGTTCCTGCCGGCGGGAAACCTGCGCAGACGACAGTCTACACCCTGGAGCTGACCCTGTGCCACAGCTCTCCATACCCAAATTCCTCCCAGAGAGAACTGGTCTACTAGGAGTACTGACACAGAGGCTTGCAGGAGAGACAAGCCACAGTCAGAGATACCAAGACCAGCTAACACTAGAGATAACCAGATGGTGAGAGGGAAGGGCAAGAATATAAGCAAGAATCTGAAGCTACTTGGTATCTTCAGAATCCAGTTCTTCCACTGCAGTGAGCCCTGGATACCTCAACAAACTAGAAAAGCAAGACTCTGATTTAAAAGCACATTCATGATAATGATAGAGGACTTTAAGAAGGACATAAATAACTCCCTTAAAGAAATACAGAAGAACACAGGTAAACAGGTAGAAGCCCTGAAAGAGGAAACACAAAAATCCCTTAAAGAATTACAGGAAAACACAACCAAACAGGTGAAAAAAGTGAACAAACCCAGCTGGGATCTAAAAATGGAAATAGAAACATTAAAGAAATCACAAAGGGAGACAACCCTGGAGATAGAACACTTAGGAAAGAGATCAGAAGTTCTAGTTGCAAGTATCACCAACAGAATACAAGAGATAAAAGAGAGAATCTCGGGTGCAGAAGATACCATAGAAAACATTGACACAAGAGTCAAAGAAAATGCAAAATATAAAAAGCTCCTAACCTAAAACATCCAGGAAATCCAGGACACAATGAGAAGAACAAACCTAATAGGTACAGAGGAGAGTGAAGATTCCCAACTTAAAGGGCCAGTAAATATCTTCAACAAAATTATAGAAGAAACCTTCCCTAACCTAAAGAAAGAGATGCCCATAAACATAGAAGAGGCCTATAGAACTCCAAATAGACTGAAAAGACCAGAAAAGAAATTCCTCCCATCACATAATGTCAAAACACCAAAAAGAAAGCAAGTCTAAAAAAAAAAATAAAACAAACAAACCAAAAAAAAAAAAAGAAGGTTTAAAGAATCACAAATCTAAACTCTTATATAAAAGACAATTGGTCATATCTAAAAAAAATAGTCAAAACACCAAATGCACAAAACAAAGAAAGAATATTAAAAGTAGTAAGGGAAAAAAGTCAAGTAACATGTAAAGGCAGACCTATCAGAATTACACCAGACTTCTCACCAGAGACTATGAAAGTTAGATGATCCTGGGCAGATGTCATACAGACCCTAAGAGAACACAAATGCCAGGCTACTATACCCAGCAAAACTCTCAACTACCATAGATGGAGAAAACAAGATATTCCATGACAAAAATAAATTTACACAATATCTTTCTACAAATCCAGCCCTACAAAGGATAATAGATGGAAAACGCCAACACATGGAGGGAAAATACACCCTAGAAAAACCAAGAAAGTAATCTTCTTTCAACAAACCCAAAAGAATATAGCCACACAATCATAAAAATAACATAAAAAAAAAACAGGAAGCAACGATTACTATTTCTTAATATCTCTAAACATCTATGGACTCAATTCCCCAGTAAAAAGACAGAATAACAGACTGGACATGTAAACAGGACCCAGCATTTGCTGCATACAGGAAATACACCTCAGTGTCAATGACAGAAACTACCTTAGAGTAAAGGATTGGGAAAATAATTTTCCAAGCAAATGGCCCAAAGAAACAAGCTGGAGTAGTCATGCTAATATCAAATAAAACCAACTTTCAACCAGAAGTTATCAAAAAGAATAAGGAAGGACACTTCATAATCATCAAAGGAAAAAAAAAAACTCTACCAAGATGAACTCTCAATTCTGAACATCTACGCTCCAAATGCAAGGGCATCCATGTTCATAAAAGAAACTTCACTAAAGCTCAAAGCACACATCGCACCCCACGCAATAATAGTGGAAGACTTCAATATCCCACTCTCATCAATGGATAGATCTTGGAAACACAAACTAAACAGAGACATATTGAAACTAACAGAAGTTATGGACCAAATGGTTTTAACAGGTATCTATAGAACATTTCATCCTAAAACAAAAGAATATACCTTCTCAGCACCTCATGGTACCATCTCTAAAACTGACCATGTAACTCGTCACAAAAAAGGCCTCAACAGATATAAGAAGACTGAAATAATTCCATGCATCCTGTCAGATCACCATGGACTAAGGTTGGTCTTCAATAGCAACAAAAATAACAGAAAGCCCACATGTACATGGAAGCTGAACAACACTCTACTTAATGATAACTTGGTCAAGGAAGGAAGGAAGGAAGGAAGGAAGAAAGAAAGAAAGAAAGAAAGAAAGAAAAAAATAAAGACTGTAGAGTTTAATGAAAATGAAGGAACAATATACTCAAACTTATGGAACATAATGAAAGCAGTGGTAAGAGGAAAACTCATAGCTCTAAGTGCCTCCAAACACAAACTGGAGAGAGCATACACTAGCAGCTTAACAGCACACCTGAAAGCTCTAGAACAAAAAGAAGCAAAAACACCCAAGCAGAGTAGACAGCAGGAAATAGTCAAACTTAGGGCTGAAATCAACCAAGTAGAAACAAAAAGAATTATACAAAGAATCAACCAAACCAGGAGCTGGTTCTTTGAGAAAATCAACAAGATAGATACTTAGCCAGACTAACCAGAGGGAACAGAGACAGTATCTGAATTAACAAAATCAGAAATGAAAAGGGAGACATAACATCAGAAACTGAGGAAATTAAAAAAAATCATCAGATCCTACTATGAAAGCCTATACTCAACAAAACTGGAAAACCTGGATGAAATGGATAATTTTCTAGATAGATACCAGGTACCAGAGTTAAATCAGGTTCATATAAACCATCTAAACAGTCCAATAACCCCTAAAGAAATAGAAGCAGTCATTAATAGTCTCCCAACCAAAAAAACAAAACAAAACAAAACAAAAAAAACCAAAAAACCAAAAAACCAAAAAACCAAAAACAAAAACAAAAAAACCAGCCCAGGACCAGATGGGTTTAGTGCAGAATTCTCTCGGAACTTCAAAGAGGAACGAATGCCAATACTCTTTAAACTATTCCACAAAATAGAAACAGAGGGAACACTACCCAATTAATTCTATGAAGCCACAGTTACATTGCGTAGTCTCTCTTGGAGATGGAATGGTTTCTGTCTAATCAGGAACTTGTCACAATTTCCTTTCATAGAGGACTTTATAAGAGATTTTCTTCTCCTTCTATCATCTTTAATATTCCAAATAGATTTTAAAAACTGGTTGAGTGCATATTACTTTTAGCTTCAGAAGATATCATATGTATTTAAGAGGCATTTAACTATTATAAATTATTTTTATGACTTAAAAATGTCAATACTGAGTTGTATATTTTAAAATAAATTATATTAGTTTAATAAAAATTAAAAAAGGTGAAAATGATCTGACATTATATTGTAGTTCTTTCATTCCCAATCCCCATCTAGAATTGAAGATGAGTGCTGGTTAACTAAAGGAGGCCACCAAAATGATTACTATATCACAGTATACACTGTTCATGTCAATACATACTATATTAAATTTAATAATCACAAATTAAAAGCAATATAAAAAGCCCAATGCATGTATATGGCTTTGGGAATTACTGGTAAAGATTTTCATGTGTGTGGTGCTGGAAATGGAACCCAGGGCATGATAGATGAGAGCATTCTTGATTGAGCTCTATCCCAGCCTATTAAAGATGTTTTAGAATAAGTTTTAAACATACTAGAATTGAATTCATTACATTTGCTGACAGGAAGCAAATTCATCCTCTTTTAACTATCTTTTCCAAATTAGTCTTTGCATATAAAAGGAAAAAATGAAATCTTTCATGAAAAGAATTTAAAAATATTGAACTTTTTTGAAAATACTATTCTAGGGCTCAAACTTTGCTCCTTCTACATGCTAAGCAAGTACTCTGTTCTAGAGCTACTTTCACAGCACAGATTGTGTGTGTGTATGCATGTGTTGTGTGTGTATGCATGTATTATGTGTGTGCACACATTTGGAGGCTATGGGTTGAGGCGTCTTTCTCCGTTTTTGAGGCAGTGTCTCTAATAGCTAGACTGGCCGGCAAGTGAGCTCAAGGATCTGGCTGTCTCTGTCTCTGCAATACCTGGTTACAGGGTAACAGACTCATGCTTAGCTCTTTGACCAGTAAGAGTACTGAGCCATTTCCCTAGGTCCCTCAGCCCACAGGTTCTAACAAACTCAATGCCTACCTGGTAGTGATATGCAGGCTGTTGATACACTGGCTGAGCCACCATCACAGGAGAACTAGATATGGAACGTGACTGTGGAAGAAAACAAAATTTGCTTTAGGAAAAACTCTTTAAATTACAATAATTTTATCTTATCACCTAAGCTCAGTTAACTTTTGGTTAGTGTTTTTCTTTCTCTTGTTGGTATTGTTACCAACTTTATTTTAATCTACTTATTAAAATCACCAGTTTTCCTATGTGACTTTAATTCCATGTAATACTAAAACAACCACAAGCAGAATTTCTTTAGTCTGAAACTTACCACCTCCAAAGAGTATGAAAATATAGTCTATGAGAACATATAGAAAAACAAATGCCACCTGAACTAAGTGTCATGGCCTATTTCTACTGTAGGAAGCAGAAGTAGATCATGTGGTTAGCATCAAACGAATAATCAAATGTTGACTTTCCTACTGTTTAAAACTAACATTCTATTCCATTGTTATATGTTTAATTAAAGTAAAATATTAGTTATTGAAGCACAGTCAAATTATGTTGTCTTAGTAATTTAATATTTAAATGACTTAATATAAAAATTGTGATAAGTCTGTGCTTGAAGAAAACAAAGTTACTATTTGATTATTCAAAGTGACAGAGTAAGCTTTCAAGGAGGTTGCCAAAGACTAGATAATTAATAAAACAAGTTATATTTCAATATAGGTAAAATAAGCTAATGATAGTGATTAGAATTTAACTTCTAATTTGGTGTGTAGTATACCATTATTTTAATGTTCACATGCTAAAGTCAAGAAACAAATCATAGTATTACACAATTCAGATCTGATATGCTAATAAAATTATAGCACAGATCAAGGATAGAAAACAATAGTACATTTTACCGTTACTAATAGATTAAAGGGGGAAAATGACCATCTCAGCAGACAGAAAAAGTGTATTTAAAAATTGCCTTTGATGAAGAAAATTCATAGCAAACAGAATAGAAAATATAGGAGAACACTTTTCAACTACTAGTGATTTTTGCCTTATAAGGAACATATGGGTCTGTTAGAATACATGCTTGACTGTCATAATTATGGGGAAGCATAGACACTTTTAACCATTTTACAATGTCCTGGATAATATTCTACAAGGAAGTGATTCATCTCTAGGTGGAAATAATGTCAGTATTTTGAAACTCTAGTTCACAGTGTTTTTTCCAAGTTAATGTTGGCACCGTCCAGTAAAGACCATGACTTACAACTGATCCTTGTTGGGATGAGCTGGGGACTGCGCATGTTGAATGTGACAGTCTGCTGTAGTGCTGAGGTAGCAGATTTAGTAGACATTGCCACTATAGTAATCAAGAGGAAAAATACTGAAAAAAAAACCCAGATAGAAATAAAGGTATATTGAATCATACATGAAGGTTTGCCAGGATTCTTGACACAATGTAGGAGATGTGGAGATAATCCTGGTGGAGGAAGAAGTGGGACAGAGAGTGAGGCACCACATACTCCTATGACTCCTTGAAGAATTCTAATCTACTGTACACAGTGTATGACATGACATGGCTCCTGGCACATAGGTGAGACAACACAAAGGACATGAGGCCAGGGTGGTGGCTGTTTCCTGTCTTTACAGAAATCTCCATAGGGAATTGGACCCTCCCCTACAGGCTCTTGGACAGGCTTATGGATAGGCAAGTCAGATTTAGCTAAATAACACAGGTTGCATTCCTATTTGCTCTTGAATAGTAAACATACCCTAATTGTCTAAAAGACTATATATAAGCTTATGTAGTAAACAATAATGTTAGATCTGTACTCTGATGCTGGTCTCCAGAGGCTGAATCCCAGGCATCTTTGTGGGCTCTGTCTCTACTTGTCCCTACTTCCCAGTCCCTGTTCCCACAACACAATACAGACATATCAAATCAAAAGCATTACTATCCAACTATCACAAACTATTAGAAAATATGATTTTTAAAAAAGTATCCTTCAAAGTCCTTAGTAATCAGAGAAATGCAAATCAAAACGACCCTGAGATTCCATTTTACACCAATCAGAATGGCTAAGATCAAAACCTCAGGTAACAGCACATGTTGGTGAGGATGTAGAGAAAGAGGAATGCTCCTCCACTGGTGGTGGGATTGCAAACTGACACAACCACTCTGGAAATCAATCTGGAGGTTCCTCAGAAAATTACAAATAGATCTACCTGAAGACCCAGCAATACCACTCTTGGGAAATATACCCAAAAGATGTCCCACCATGCCACAAGGGCACACGTTCCACTAGGTTCATAACAGCTTTGTTTGTGATAGCTAGAAGCTAGAAACAACCCAGATGTCCCATGACAGAAGAAAGGATACAGAAAATGTGGTTCATTTACACAATGGAATACTATTCAGCTATTAAGAACAAGGACATCCTGAGTTTTGCAGGCAAATAGATGGAACTAGAAAATATCATCCTGAGTGAGGTTACTCAGACCCAAAAGGACATGCATGGTATGTACTCACTAATATGGGGATATTAGCCAAAAAAAAAAAAGTTCAGAATACCCAAGATACACTCCACAGAACTCAAAAAGGTCAACAAGTTGAAGTGCCTCAAATGAGGACTCCTCAGTCCCACTTTGGAGGGAGAAGAAAGCAATCACAAGTGGGGAGGGAAAGTGGACAGGAAGGCGCTAGGAGGGTGAGGAGGAAGAGGGGAATCTGATCTGGAAGTGGGTGAGGGAAAAGGGCTGATACCTTGAGAGCCAGCAGAAAGAATGGAAACAGGCAACCTTGGGAGGGAGGAGGCTGAGGGGACCTTCCAGAATGCACCAGAGACCTGGGAGGTGAGAGACTCTCAGAGCTCAAAGGGAGGGAGCTTAGATGAAGTGCCCGACAGTAGGGAGAGGGAACTTATAGAGGCCTCTTCCAACAGAAAGACATCAAATTAAGGAAAGGGTATTGCCTTCCCACGGTCAAAACTCTGACCCCATAATTGTTCCTGTCTGAAATAACTGCAGGGATAAAAATAGAGAGGAGCCTGAGGAAAAGAAGATCTAGTGACAGGCCCAAAGTGGGATCCAGCTCAAGGGGAGGTCCAAAAGCCTGACACTATTACTGAGACTATGGAATGCTCACAAAAAGGAACCTAGCATGACTGCCCTCCAGAAGACCCAACAAGTAGCTGAAAGAGTCAGATGCAGATATTTGCACCCAACCAATGGACAGAAGCTGCTGACCCCCATGGTTGAATTAGGGAAAGGCTGAAAGAAGCTGAGGAGGAGGACAACACTGTAGGAGGACCAGCAGTTACAATTAATATGGACCCCCAAGATCTCTCAAACACTGGACCACCAAACAGGCAGCATACACCAGCTGATGTGAGGCTCCCAGCACATATACAACAGAGGATTGCCAGATCTGTGTTCAATCAGAGTTGATGCACCTTACCCTCAAGAGACTGGAGGCCCCATGGAGTTTAGAGGTCAGGTGGGATGGAGGGGTAGGGAACATCCTCATAAAGACAGGGCTATGGGGAGGAGGTATGGGATGTAGAACAGTGGGGTGGTGGTGGATGGGGACAGGGATGGGGAATTAAATCTGGAGTGTAAAAAAAAAAAGAAAAAAGAAAAGAAAAGAAGCTAGGGGAGGGGGATAGGGTGTGGGGTTCATGGAGGGGAGACCAGGAAGGGGGACATTTGAAATGTAAACAAATAAAATAATTAATAAAAAAAGAAAATAGGGGTTCCTTCTGGTCTGTCTGGGCTGGTGTCCAGAGTAGACCTTGGGTGCAAGCTCCACAATCAGTCCCACAACACCCAGAGAAAGCTCCACTCCCAGGTGCTCTGACACACCCAGGATCAGAGTCGAGGAGGAGACAACATCTGTCCCAACACTGGGAGTAACTGGGACCAGTGGGATGAGACACACAGGAACTCCACTAGCCTACAGAACTCCAAATAGACTGGACCAGAAAAGAAATTCCTCCCGACACATAATAATAAAAACACCAAATGCACTAAACAAAGAAAAGAATTTTAAAAGCAGTAAGGGAAAAAGGTCAAGTAACATATAAAGGCAGGCCTATCAGAATTACACCAGACTTCTCACCAGAGACTATGAAAGTTAGAAGATCCTGGGCAGATGTCATACGGATCCTACAAGAACACAAATGCCAGCCCAGGCTACTATACCCAGCAAAATTCTCAATTACCATAGATGGAGAAAACAAGATATTCCATGACAAAACCAAATTTACACAATATATCTCCATAAATCCAGCCCTTGAAAGGGTAATAAATGAAAAACTCCAACACAAGGAGGGGAACTACATCCTAGAAAAAGCAAGAATGTAATCTTCCAACAAAACTAAAAGAAGATAGCCACATGAACAGAATTCCAACTCTAACAACAAAAATAATAGGAAGCAACAATTACCTTTCCTTAATATCTATTAATATCAATGGACTCAACTCCCCAATAAAAAGACATAGACTATCAGACTGGGTACATAAACAAGACCCAACATTTTGTTGCATACAGGAAACCTACCTCAGCAACAAAGACAGACACTACCTCAGAATAAAAGGCTGGAAAACAATTTTCCAAGCCAACGGTCTGAAGAAAAAAGCAGGAGTGCCAATTCTAATATCGAATAAAATAGACTTTCACCCTAACGTGATCAAAAAAGCTAAAGAGGGTCACTTCATACTCATCAAAGTTATGATCTACCGAACTCTCAATTCTGAACATCTATGCTCCAAATGCAAGGGCATTCATAAAAGAAACTTTACTTAAGCTCAAAGCACACATTGTACCGCACACATTAATAGTGGGAGATTTCAATACCCTACTCTCAACAATGGACAGATCATGGAAACAAACTAAACAGAGACACAGTGAGACTAACAGAAGTTATGAAACAGATGGATTTAACAGATATCTATAGAACTTTTTATTCTAAAACAAAAGGATATACCTTTTTCTCAGCACCTCATGGTACCTTCCTCAAAATTGAGTATATAACTGGTCACAAATTAGGCCTCAACAGATACAAGAAGACTGAAAAAATTCCTTGTATCCTATCAGATCACCATGGACTAAGGCTGTTCCTCAATAACAACATAAACAATAGAATGCCCACATACATGTGGAAGCTTAACAATGCTCTACTTAATGATAACTTGGTCAAGGAAGAAATAAAGAAATTATAGACTTTCTAGAGTTTAATGAAAATGAAGCCACAACATACTCAAACCTATGGGACACAATGAAAGCAGTCCTAAGAGGAAAACTAATAGCTTTAAGTGCCTCCAAAAAGAAACTGGAGAGAGCATACACCAGCAATTTGACAGCACATCTGAAAGCTCTAGAACAAAAAGAAGCAAATTCATCCAAGAGGAGTCAAAGGCAGGAAATAATCAAACTCAGGGCTGAAATCAACCAAATAGAAACAAAAAGAACTATACAAAGAATCAACCAAACCAGGAGCTGGTTCTTTGAGAAAGTCAACAAAATAGATAAACCCGTAGTCAGACTAACTAGACAGCAAAGAGACGGTATCCTAACTAACAAGATCAGAAATCTAAGAATACATCAAAATGATCATCCACCATGATCAAGTAGGCTTCATCCCAGGGATGCACGCATGGTTCAATATACGGAAATCCATCAAAGTAATTCACTATATAAACAAACTCAAAGAAAAAACCATATGATCATCTCATTAGATGCTGAGAAAAGCATTTGACAAAATCCAACATCTTTTCATGATAAAAGTCTTGG
Organism: Montemys delectorum; assembly: GCA_019843815.1. Classification (NCBI taxonomy): domain Eukaryota; kingdom Metazoa; phylum Chordata; class Mammalia; order Rodentia; family Muridae; genus Montemys; species Montemys delectorum. The sequence goes on from JADRCD010198022.1 coordinate 13,867, forward strand.
AAAGATCAGGAATTAAAGGCCCATACTTAACATAGTAAAAGCAATATATAGGAAGCCAGTAGCCAACATCAAACTAAATGGAGAGAAACTTGAAGCAATCACACTAAAATAAGGGACTAGATAAGGCTGCCCACTCTCTCCCTACCTATTCAATACTGTACTTGAAGTCTTAGCCCAGGACCAGATGGGTTTAGTGCAGAGTTTTATCAGACCTTCAAAGAAGAGCTAATACCAATACTCCTCAAACTATTCCACAAAATAGAAACAGAAGGTACTCTACCCAATTCATTCTATGAAGCCACAATTACTCTTATACCTAAACCACACAAAGACCTAACAAAGAAAGAAAACTTCAGACCCATTTCCCTTATGAATATCGATGCAAAAATTCTCAATAAAATTCTTGCAAACTGAATCTAAGAACACATCAAAACGATCATCCATCATGATCAAGTAGGCTTCATCCCAGGGATTCAAGGCCCATACTTAAACATAGTAAAAGCAATATACAGAAAACCAGAAGCCCCTTAGGACAAACCACAATATGAACTAAGTAGTAGTACAGTCAAGAGCTCCCAAGGACTAAACCACCAACCAAAGAGCATACATGGTGGGACTCATGGCTCCAGCAGCATATGTATAGTAGAGGATGTCCAAGTAGGTCATCAATGGGAGGAGAGGCCTTTGGCCCTGTGAAGGTTCTATGCCCTAGTGTAGGGGAATGCCAGGACCAGGAAGCAGGAGAAGGTGGGTTGGTGAGCAGGGGAAGTGGGGAGGGAACAGGGTTTTTTTTTTTTTTTAATTTAAAATTTTTTTCTTTTTTTTTGGAGAGCAAACTGGGAAAGTTATATCTTATGACATGTAAATAAAGAAAATATCTAATAAAAAAGAATATAAACGTAAAAAAACCCCAAGTACTCCATGAAGTAGCAAAATAGATGCATTACTAGATTTAGCCAAAGCACCAAAATTAAACCAACTAGAAATAAACAACCTATATAAATCTGAAACAAATGACAAGACTGAAATAATAAGTTTTCCAATAAAAATTTTTTTGTAGGACCAGATTGATTCACATAGAATTCTATCAGCCTTTCAAAGAAGAACTATACCATTTAATACTTAATATTTTTAAAAGTAGAAACAGAAGGAGCACTCCCAATTCCTTCTATGAAGCCATATTATTCTAATACTCCAAATCAGGCAAAGGCATACATACCAAAAAGAAAACTACTAGCCAATATATCTAATGAGCACAGATTAAAAAATGTTTGATAAAATACTTGTAAGCATACCATAAACATACACTCAAAAGATAATTTGTCATTACAAAGTCATCTTTATTCCCAAAGTGCAGGAATGTTTCAACACAGTCAAGTAAATAAACATTAATGAACCACCATAAATGGACTTACAGATGAAAATCACATAACATTCTCGATACAGAAAACCCTTTGATGAAATCCAGTATGTTCTCATGATAAAAGTTCTAGAAGACATAGAATCAGAGGGAACATACTTCAATATAATGAAAGCTATACATGAGAAAACCACAGCCAAAATCATCCTAGAGAAAATATTGAGGTAATGCCACTAAAGTTAGGAAAGTGACAAGGCTGGCTGTTGTTCTCACTCCTTCCAAGTGGGTGCTATAAGCATTAGTTGGAGAAACTATCTTTATTTGTGGGTACCTTAAGAAATTACAAAGATTCTGCTAGAAATTTCCTAGAAATAATAAACAAATTAAGCAATGTGGCAATATACAGAATCAACTGGTACAAATCAATAGTTTTTCTATATACAAACAATAAACATATAAAAAAGGTTCACAGATATATTCCCATTCACAAAAGCCTCAAAGAAAAAGTATATAAAACAAACCCATCCAAGGAAGTGAAGAAACTCTACAATGAGAACTTTAAACTTCTGAAGAAAGAGATAAAGACACTCGAAAATAAAAGACATCCAACATAGATTTTGTAAAATTAATATTGTGAAAGTAACAATTTTACCAAAATCCACTCATGATTAAATGGAATCCAAATCAAAATTCACATTTCATTCTTCACAAAAAATAGAAAAAAATATCCTAAAATTCACATGGAACCTAAAAGTTCCAGATAGCCAAAAATCTCAGCAAAAAGAATGATACTGAAAGGGACTACCATTCTAGATCTCAAGATTATATATTAGGGGCTGGAGAGAGTTAAGAACACTGGCTGTTCCTCCAGAAGACCGGGATTCAATTCCAGCACCCACATGGCAGCTCACAAGTGTATATAACTCCAGTTCCAGGGGATCTGATACGTTCACATGAACATATATTGAGGAAAAACACCAATGTATATAAAACAAACAAACAAACAAACAAAATCACTCACTTAAAAAATGAACCTGGGACTTGAATTGAGAACTCTCAAAGAGGAAGAAGAAAAAAAAATAGGCCAAAAATATCTCAAAAAATGTTTGCCATCCCTAGTAAATACAGAAATACAAATAAAACAACTTTGAGGTTTTATCTTACCTCAGTCAGAATGGCAAAGATCAACAAAATGACCTATAGCAAATTCTGGAGGGGATATGGGGAAAAGGGAATCCTCATTCACTGTTGGTTTGACTGCAAAATGGTACAGCCACTAAAGAAATCAGTGTGGAGAATTCTCAAAAAGCTAACAATAAATCTAACATATGACTCAGCCATACCATTCATTGTCATATGTCCAAAGGACTCAACATCCTACTTCATAGATACTTAGTCATATTCATTGCGGCTCTATTCACAACAGCTAGCAAATAGAAGTAACCTAGCTATCCTTCTATAGATAAATTGATAATGAAATGTGGTACTCTGGAATACTATTTAGGTGTAATGAAAAATAAAGTCATAAACATTGCAGGTAAATAAATGGAATATAAAAGGATCATATTGAGTGAGATAATCCAGACTTAGAAAAAAGACAGCACATTCTCCTTCATCTAAGGATCCTAGCTTCAAATCTTCAGATTTGGTTACTATATAACCCAGAGTAACTGCAGAAACCAGCAAAGTAATAAGGGTCGATTGCTGGAGATAAGAGGTAACAATAGGGCAGGTAATATCAGGTACAAGTTATCTGAAGGGGAAAATGTTAAATGGGGGGGGACTCTAAGTATGTGGGAGAAAAACAAATACAGAAGAAGGGTAAAATTACAGTAAGGATATCTGAAAAAGCGCTAAGAAATCATACTACTAACTACCTAAAAATATCTATAACACATGTAAAGCAGTACATACATGCACAGATGCATGTGTATTAATGACATATTCCCATTTGGGCTGATAATACTCCCTCCAGGAGCCAAAGACCATCTAAAGAAACCCAAATACCAGACATGAGAAGTCCTCTTCTGAGTTACTGGCCAAAGTTGTTTAAGAAACTCTGAAAACATTATGGGCTATTGAAAATGCCCTCGACTGTCCCCTAGAGGTGTGAGGTAAGTCCCTGTTGCTGAAGATACTACATGCTGTAAACACAGTCCCGAGGTGGAATGGACCCAAAAGCCTCCTTTCTTCTTGAGTACAAGCTTTCATGATACCAGAAGTTGCTATGCATGCTTTCAATGGAAGGAAACAACCAAGTCCTACTAAGATATGACACTTCTGAAGCACAGCAATGGCCAGCATGGCATGATAAACTCAAAGGGGTAGTAGTGGCAGGCATAACTTTCTAATTGGACATAAGATTACTCAATAAGAGGGAAATCATGCCTGATATTGGAAATTTAGTACCTATTTAGGGCCAGTGAAGTCATGGATCTTGGAAAGGAACATTCAACTGCCATTTTACTAAACAGCACAATCCCTAACTAAATTCTAAATATATTTCTTCAAATACCCATAGATATGTGTAATTGTCACCCCCTATCAATAAAATATTTTTTTTTTACGATGGACAGAGACCATTACAGAAAACCACAACCAGTCAAAATTCATTTGTGGAGCCCAGCCCCAACTCATATATTTACAAGACAACTCCTTGACCCATGGTTCAGGGATCATTGTAGAAAATAGAGTGGAAAGATTGTAAGGGCCAGGAAAATAGGAAGTTTTCTATGAGACTGTCTCTCCTAAAAATTTCAGAAGGACTGATGACGTCTCACCAACACAGTTTGCCTAAACAGGACATGAACAAGGATAATACCAAAAAACATGTTAACATGAATGGAGCAAGCTTGTGAAGCCCAAACTTTACACAAAGAACTACAGGCAACTGAAGAATGCGAGAGCGGAGAAATAAATCTTCCCTGGGAAAGAGCTCACCAATTGGTTACCTGATACCAAACAGTCAGTCTTGAAAACATACACATACAAGTAACACTGTACACACTGAACAGATTTTATTTATGTATTCAGGAACACACACATGCATACACATGTAACAATAATTATTGAAAAAAGAGGCCATGAATTTGAAAGAAAGCAAGGAGAGGCATATGTTAAGGTTTGGAGGGAAGAAAGGGAAGGAGGAAATGAAATAACTGTACTATAATTTCAAAGCACAGTAAAAATAAATTCTGAAAATGTTTTAAAAATAGATTCAATTATGTTCAGTCTTAGCAGTAAGTAGATAAACTGAATAGAAATCCGAGACTACTACTACATGGTAACACTGACAAAATAGTAAAAACCTGATTATTTTTTAAAGGTTTGTTTTATTATTTTTAAATTATGTGTTTTTGTGTACCTATTTGTGAGTATGTGCATGTGAGTGGTATGGAAGACAGTGGTGTTGGATCCCTAGAGTTGGAATTGTAGATGGTTGTAACCTGTCAAATGGGTATGCTGGGAATCAAGCTTGGGTCTTTCTGCTAGAGTGGTACACACTCCAACCCCACTGAGTCATCTCTCTAACCTGAAAGATTGGTCTTTTTCTTTTGAGGCAGGGTCTCTCTTTCTATATAGCCAAGACTAGTCATTTTAAGAACTGGCACATGAGCCGGGCGGTGGTGGCGCATGCCTTTAATCCCAGAACTTGGGAGGCAGAGGCAGGTGGATTTCTGTGTTTGAGGCCAGCCTGGTCTATAGAGTGAGTTCCAGGACAGCCAGGGCTACACAGAGAAACCCTGTTTTGAAACCCCCCCTCCTAAAAAAAAAAAAAAAAAAAGAACTGGCACACAATGGGAAACTTAGAGCTTCGATAAAGCATAAAGTAGTATTTTTTTCTTTTTGTTTGAAAACTGTAAGTCAACATGTAGTCAAGATACATACATACACACACACATATACACATACACATATATTATCAATGTAAGACTCTGGTTCTATGTATAAATTCTAACATAGCACTAAGAGGGACACAAACATTTTCTAGTAATATATGGGCATAACTAATGGGTAAGACTACAAATTTTCATTGTTTGACTGAATGTATCTATATTCTATATTTTTCTTAACAAAACTCCTATTCAATCATTGTTGAGGTTTGTCTGTTGCTATGTATTGTAATGCTAAATATTGGCCCCCAAGGTCTGACTGACCCCAGGGACAAAGAAATCCTTACATACACCAAGTGATGCTATGTAACCTTTCTCCTTAATTTAAAACCATTGGTTAAATAAAAATGCCTACAGTCTATGGCAGGGCAGAAGAGAAGTAGGCAAGGTTTTGGTTCCTGGGCTTGGGGATGGAGGTAGGACCACGAGGGAAAAGGGAGAAAGGAGAAGACAGTATGGGGTATGGGATCATGAGAAAGGGCCATGAGGCCTGGCCAGTCGGAGTAAGAGTGACCTAGGCACAACACTGTAAGTCATATCTTGGGGTTGTTGACAGGGAACAGACATAATAGCAGAGAGGGTGGATATCTGTCCAGCTCTAGTGCTTTAAAGTCTTATTATAAATATAAAAGTTTTGTTTTATTCATAATAGTCAGAAACTGAAACAACCCAGATGTCCCTCAACTAAAGAATGGATAAAGAAAATGTGGTAATCTACACAATGGAATACTATTCAGAGGGACCCAACCACCAATCAAGGACTGTACAGGGTGGGATTGAGTGTACTGGCAGCAGGTATGTGGTGGAGGATTGCAAATTCGATCATCAATAGGAGTGAGGGACCTCGGCCTTGTGAGGGTTTTGTGCCCCAGTGTGGGGGAATGCCAGGGCCAATGGGTGGGAGAGGGTGGGGGGACAGGCATTGGGAGGGGGGAGGCAGAAGGGGTTTGTTCTTGTGTTTGTTTGTTTGTTTGTTTGTTTTGGAGGGGAAAATGGGAGAGGGAAAGTGTACATGTGAATGAAGAAAATACCTAATT
>JADRCD010198023.1:0-21661 GCA_019843815.1 Montemys delectorum
CAAAAGCCCTCTGGGTAGTCTGCTGGATGCAGGAGGGAGGGTGCTTAATTAAGATGCACATCTCTGCATCCTTCCAAGCTGTGCACACTAGGCTTGGGGCCTGAGGCTGCAGCTGCCACTTTGGAGACGTGAAAGTCATTGTGTCTTGTATTGCCTGGTCTGGTCACCATAGAGCCCCCCACCCCCCACCCCCACCAAGAATATGGGGGAGTCACTGTCTTGTCTCTACTTCTCTGACAGGGGAAGGTCTTGGGAATATGCGGAAATGTTGGAAGCGGGAAGAGTTCCCTCATTTCAGCTCTCCTGGGACAGGTGAGTGGATGGCAAGAGCTGGAGAGGCTACACGGACAGGACAGGATGGTGGAAACGTTTCCTTGCTGTAGACTTTGTGGGGGCTGAGGCAGCCAGTAGGACAGGGGTCAGGTTTTGCTGCACTAGGTCAATGTCAAGGTTGCTGATGAGTCCCTTGGGTTGACGCATTTGGCAGCTCCATGCCTGGCTTGACACTGGCCAAGATTTTTCACACACTTTTGGGTTTACCTCCTGGGGGGACAGGCATTAAACAGTGATTGCTTCCTTGCCCCCAGCTCCATGGTGGTCTAAATAAGTGACAGATCGTTACATTTGTGGCTTCTCCCATAGATGTCCTGGTCTATAAAGTACAGCAAAGTATCTTTGTGGAGACTAAAGGAACTGGGGCGCATGATGACTTTTGATGAATTCTTGATGGTTTGTTTTTAAAACCCCAAATACCTGCCAGGGTACTTTGTAAAAAATGGGGGCCAAATGAATGAATGCATGGGGGAGGGTAGCATGACCCTAGCTGCTCTGAACACTTTGTATAGGAAGAGGGAGGTCCCCAAGTCTTATGCTGTCTCTGCTGCACCTAGCTATGAGACCCTATGTAGGTGGTAAGGCAACTTACTATGCTCACAGGTGGCCTCCATGTGGCCATGTTTTACAAGCTCCACCCTAAATGAATAAGACGGGTTTGGAGGAGGTGGAGAACCATCTCCTCCTTTGGCCTTTCTAAAGGGAAGAGTGATGGAGCTGGGATTGCCTCCCATTGTTGAAAGAACGTGGGCAACCCCTGAAGCCATAGAGGATGGAGGCTCAGCAGGGCCCCACTGGAATGGGGGGTGGGAGTCTTGTAAGGGCCAACGTGATCAACTTCCTTGACTCTTTGAAGGGAGAGTGACCACTTTGCTCCTTCCTTTGGGTGAGACAGGGGAACCTAGGGCCTGGGTTGGGTAGGCTCTGGGACCTAAGTATGTGTGCTTCTGTGAGGACCCTAGGGTCAGTGGCACATTGGAAACCAGCCCCACTCTCTACCCATCAGCACAGGTCTCTCAACAAAGTAAGAGATGCCCCAGCCTATGCTCAGACCTCCTGGCGTTGGAACGCTCATTTGTTCCGAGCTCGTTCCTTTTCTCAGTGCACTGATATGTAATGGAAGGAAACTTGCTTCCCTTTAACCTCTACCCTCTGATTTACTGCTTGGGAGCATCTCAGAGAAAATAGTACCCATCTTCTAGGAATCCTCCAGGGAATCAGGCACTTTCCCATGACCTGGGGAGGGCAGTGGCCTGAGGGTCCTAGATTTCGAGGATTCACCACTTTGTCTCAGTCACATGTTTACCATTTTCCCTTGGACAAAGAAACTGAGCCTCACCGGACCTTGTTTTATTCATCTACAAAATGGCCAAGGAGAGCTGGGTCAAGGGTTAGAAAATGGAACATACATGCTAGTCAGCGCTGATTCCTCAGGACCAATCACAATGTCAGCCAGCTCAGTGCCATCCCTGGAAGGCACCCGCTATTCCTAGAACTGCTCTTGCTAATGTCATCTCTTTTCCAAGTCTAACTTGAGGCCCCCTTCATTCCCATTGTCAAAATAGCATCGCATTATGTGACACTTCCCCTGCTCAGCCACACTGCCACCACACCATGATCATTAGGCCTACTGATGCCCTCTCTTGACAGCATTAGCTCCTGATATCACTGATACTGTTTACCACTATCTAGCAGAAGCACACTCTGATGGGTCAGCTGAAGTGCCCATGGATCCTCAGTGTCACAAACTGGGCCTCATGTGTTTTCTAATTGGATTGCTCAATGCTACCAAAGTCCCAAAGTTCCACATGGAAGAGGATTTTCCACTCTTTGTGAGGAAAAAACAAAGAAGGAATTCTGGCCCCTTAAGACCTGAATTCTTTCATGGTTACAACGGTGTGACTGAGCCAGGGCTACTTCTTTAAGTGGGGCATACTGGGGCCTCCATCCCAGGAGAATAGGCTGTGCTATGTTCCCAGGAACCCGGCTTAGGAGAGATGGACCCAGTTGGCACACCTGGCGGAAGGGGGCCTCTTGTTACTCATCCACTCTTAAGGCATCTTGCTGTAGTTGGCCCAGAGGTGAGCTAAGTATAGTCTGCGCTCTCCAGCTGGCAGCAGGACTCATGACTACCTACCCGCTCCCTAAATTTCCTGCCTAGCCCGTGCAAGTGTCCCATCTAGAGACCCTCAACGGCACAGTTGGGCTTACAGGTGTGTACGAGACCTTTGTCACCCCACCTTGTGTTGTATGACTAATGCTTGTGCAGTAAGGGCATTTGGGAGAGACCCTAGAGCATGTTTTCTAAGGGTTCTCTGGTTATCGTTGCTCTAGATGCAGTTACAGAAAGGGGTCGTGGCTGTCAATGGACCTGTGGCTTATGTTTCTCAGCAAGCATGGATCTTCCATGGAAATGTGAGGGAGAACATATTGTTTGGAGAGAAGTACAACCATCAAAGGTATTACTAAGCTGGGATGTATCTGGCACTGAGGGCTCACCTGCTTCAGACTCTTAGGCCACTAAGAATGGTTACTAAGTGGAAAGGTTTCTTTAGTGAGTTTTGATGAAACATCCATGGGATCTGCTCAGGAACTGGAATTTCTTTTTCTGACCCAGAAGTTCAGGAGAGGCACACTGTGCAGACCCGAGACCACATGGCTTGGTGAGAAGAAGGCGTGGTTGTCACTTCCTCCCCAGGGCAGAGTATCATATGTGCTGAGGTTCTTTGTAACAGGACATATGTTGTCTCACTGGTGAAAAATGAGCCTTGCGATTTTGATTTAGGCTGAGTAACTAAAACTTTGCTTGAGATAATGAGCAGAAGGCATGCAATTAGTCAGTCCTGACATGATTAATTCACACGAACACTATATGAGTATTTTCTTGCTTGTGTCCTCAAATGATCTAATGAGATAAAATCAAACTTCCAGTTAATAAACCTTTGATATGTGTTGGGTCATTATCTTTAGGCTCTGGAAAGCAGTGACTTCGTAGGCAGGCTTGTCTGAGGTAAGTTCCATTACCGTGCCTTTAGGGAGACCCAGGTATTAGATCCCATTTTACTGATGGGAAAGCTGAAGCTCAGAGGCTGAGCTGACTGCCCACAAGGCTCGAGATCTTGGACCTGTGGCCTGGGCTCCAGCATCACTTGCTAACATCGGGGATACCTGAGAGCAGGGTCACTCAAAAATTTCTCAAACATCATAGGACTGACATAAAGAGTCAGGGTTAGGAGTCAGGTTGCAGTTTGGACTTCTCTTATTATCTGAGCCCATGGACTCTGAATCTTTGAGCTGGCATTGGCCAGCAAGTAGATTCCCAGAAAGAAGTCTATGGCCTTTCCTCTTCTTCCCCTGGCTGTGATACCCTCAGCAGAAGGCTCACATGTGATCCATGGTGGGAGTCCTTGGCATGAGCCAAACTGCTCTGCTCAGCATCTCAGGACTTCAGTTCCCTTTGCCTACTCCTACCCCATCCCTACCTGGAATGCCTTTTGTCTCCACAGAAGGCAGGCTGTAGAGACAGGTACTTAATTTACCAACAAGGAGGTAAAAGATAGCAAAAATTAACCAAGTGCTTACCTTCTGCAGTTGTCTTAGTTAGGGTTTCTGTTCCTGCACAAAACATCATGACCAAGAAGCAAGTTGGGGAGGAAAGGGTTTGTTCAGCTTACATTTTTCCACATTGCTGTTTGTCAACAAAGAAAGTCAGGACTGGAACTCAAGCAGGTCAGGAAGCAGGAGCTGATGCAGAGGCCATGGAGGGATGTTACTTACTGGCTTACTTTCCCTGGCTTGCTCAGCTTGCTTTCTTATAGAACCCAAGACTACCAGCCCAGGGATGGCACCACCCACAATGAGACCTCCCACTCTTGATCACTAATTGAGAAAATGCATTATGGTTGGATCTCATCGAGGCATTTCCTCACCTGAAGCTCCTTTCTCTGTGCTAACTCCAGCTTGTGTCAAGTTGACACACAAAACCAGCGAGTCCATCAGGGCACCACAAGGAACACAGACATTGTTCCCAGTGTGCTTCGACAAGTTACTTTAGCACCATCGTACGATGGATAGCCTGACAGAAGCAACTTAGTGGAGGAGAAGGCTTATTTTGGCTCATGGTTTCAGAGAGTTTCATTAGGGCAAGGAAAACACAGTGGAACAGTTTGTGGCTGTGGGAAAGTATATATGGCAAAGGCTGTTTGAATGTCGTAGTTACCAACCATCCTTAGTTGAGGTGTGCAGCTTGTCAAGTGGGACAAAAGTCTCCTGCTCAGTGTCAGGCTGCTTGGATTGAGTTGAAGTGAGAGTGTCACTAGAAAAACCAGCTATTCAGAGCAATGGCCAGGTTCTGAGGCTGTGGGCCACTGTAGTGCTTTGGGGACAGGTCTGCTCACTGTGGATATGTCTAGGGTTGAGATTCAGAGAAAGTGGAAACAGTGGAATGGCAGCTGCTCTCTTACCACAGCACCTCACATCTCAACTAGTTTGTGTGGTGCCAGAAGCCCCAAGAGGTGAGCTTCTACCGGGGTCTGAGTGGAGCTGTGCCCAGTAAAACAAGGAATTTGCCCCAGCAGCTTGGTTGGGCAGAGCTAGCTAAGTCCTTAGCCTGAACTCCCAATGCTCGAGAATGGGTGATGTTGAGGGACAAAACATCCCTGGAAGCTCCAGAGCTAGGGTCCATTTCCCACATTTCCTCTTTCCCTGGAAGTGACGTCTTCTATGCTTACGTCTTATTCTCTCCAACATGGTAGAGATGATAGGTGGGCAGCGTAGCTTACAGAGCAGAAGGGGCTTAGCAGATGCCAGGGTTGACATTTGTAATCATGTAACTGTACATTACTCTATCACGTTCACCCTCTCTTCCACTCCTGGCCTTGATTCGGCCCCGTGTCCTCCCTGGATGTCATCTTCAACAACTTCACAGCCCATGTCTTGACTCCCTTCTGACTCAAAGAACAATGATAGCAGTTGACAGCCCCAGGATTTTGTAGTCACGGGTGTTATTTCCCCTGCATGACATGAACGCTGTAAGGGGAGGGACCAACCCTGAGTCAAGGAGACACTCTAGGGGTCAAGGAGACATGGTCTTTGGGACAAGGCAACTTGCCTGGGAGCCCTGAGCGTAATGGCAGCAAGATCTCCCTGCCTTGTGCTGGCAACAAGGCTGCTTCAGAAGCTGCCTAGGCAGCCGTGTTCTGTGCTGGTCTTACCATTCTGACCTCTATGCCCGCCAGGTACCAACACACAGTTCATGTCTGTGGTCTCCAGAAGGACTTGAAGAGCCTCCCTTATGGAGATCTGACTGAGGTAAGGCAGAAAGGAAGCCCCATGGAAATGCTACCAGAGTCTGGTTTCTGCCCATCATGGATTCTTTGGGGTTCACCAAATGGAGGTGGACCCAAGATTGCTTGTGTTTGACTCCTCTTGGTTGCCTCCACAGCCCACTTGCAACCCTTTCACCATCTCAAGAAGAGTCCCTGAGCCGCTGCTCCCTAACGTCAAGGCCCAGCTCTATCTTCACAACAGTGGTCCAGAGAGTTTCACATGGTTGGGAGTCTCAGGGTTCCTTCTTGCTCTCTTCCTCTGTGCAGCCCAGGATGCTGAGTGACCCCTAGGCTGCTTGTCCAAAGTACTGGCTTGGTCCTGGGTTGAGCCTGCTGACTCAAGTGACCCAGGGCCACTGTGCCACCCTCCTCTCTCTCTTCCCCCAGTACACCGTGTTCTTGAACAAGCTTTCCGCACAGCGACGTCTCAGAAAACTAGCTCTTCCAGTCTCTCACTCTGCCTGTCAGGAGCAGCTGGCCTTTCTGAAAGCACATGTGTGTGGCTCTGGCTTCCCTTTTCAAGTTATATCTGTACACCCCTGCCAGCCCACTTGGGTGTCCAGCCACCTCCTAGACTTTCAGAAGCTAATGCAGCTCCACTGAGGAAGACTTTGGAGGTCCACAGTCAGTAGTGGTTTGCCACCAAGTGCTGCAAGGAATGCTTCTTGGTTAGCACTTGGTGAATATGTTGAGTGCTGGTGTTGTGTGTCCAAGTGCCCGATGATAAAATGTGAGCTCCTGGTTCAGGTGTCACTTTTTCTTGCCCAGCTCCCGCTCTCAGCACATGGTACCCAGCACAGTAGCTGGACATCTGAGTACAGTGAGATCCACTCTGTACTCAAGAGGATGGGATTCCCAGAAAGACATAACCTAGATTTTCATCTTGCAGTAAATGTTTACTGAGCATCTAACCCATACCTCAGGTTGGATGCCAAGTCTTAGGGATTGATGGTGTCTTCGTGGCACATATATTTGTCCACAAAGAAGTGGACATAGGGGTTCCTGATCCATTTCCCAGGCACTTTGCTTCCTTTTCACTATTCACTATACATTCTTCCAAAGTTCCCTGGTCCAAAACCAAACAAAAACCACAAAAACAAAAGCAAAATTAAAAAAAATATCTCCTCTGCGTTATCAATCAATATATAGTGGACTCTGCACTGGGAAGTAGGAGTCACGTGATAGGCCCCTCTTACTCAGAGTCAGAAAGAGCTATTCCCAGTTGGCACTGTACTTCCATGAAGTGAGGGAGATGGAATTCTTCCAGTCAGCATTGTGTAGTGTGAGGGGTCCATGGAGGAGCTTGTGTGCAGAGAGATAACAAGCTGTGTTGTCTCCTCGAGTCCCGAGGAGCTTTAGGAAGCTCCTGGTATACAAAGACCATGGGGTGGCAGGCAGACTTAGTGATGGGCAGTGCCATTATCCCTGTCCACAGATTGGGGAGCGGGGTATCAACCTCTCCGGGGGACAGAGGCAGAGGATCAGCCTGGCCCGCGCTGTGTATGCCAACCGTCAACTCTACCTTCTGGATGACCCGCTCTCGGCGGTGGATGCCCATGTGGGGAAGCATGTCTTTGAAGAATGCATTAAGAAGACACTCAAAGGGAAGACTGTTGTACTGGTTACCCACCAGCTGCAGGTGACTGGGGCGTGCAGGAGATCTGGGATGAGTGCAGCACTTGATGTTCAAAGAGACTCCTATTCTGCCTAAATATGCTTTTCTCACCAGAAAGTAGCTTTACCTGGACAGGGGCTAGAGAGGGCAGGGAAGGTAGGAGACACTGGTGACTCCTGTAGCCACCCCAGCTTCCCTGTATTGCTACCTGCTTCTCTCTGTGTATGACCCCATTGGTGGGGTCAGGAGGGACAGGACCTTTCCTCCACCAATGGGTAGGTTCTCTAGGATCAGTTGGCTCTGAGATCTGAGCTATTGGTGCCAAGGAAATGGGTACCCAGGCAGGGACAAGTCAGGCTCTACCCATTCTCCAATAGGGACTTGATGGGCCTAAGGTCAGGGGCTCCTTGTCAGGGGATCGTGGAAGCTCTCTTTTCTTTCCTCACCCAGAAAGTCATGGCTCTTGTGATGAGGGGTCCAGGCTCCCCAGCTCTTCCTCTAGCCCAGGAAAGGCCATCTGGAGGCCAGAACCAGTGGGCAATGCTAAGGCTTCAGGGCTCTTCTGCCTTCTTAGAGCCTGTTCCCATTCAAACAGTAGTCTTCCTCTGGCTTAGGAGGATTAATCTTGCTGAAGAAAGGGACAGCTTATGTTAAGTGAACTGGAGGATTTGGCTGTACGGTCACAGGCCTTGTTGCATCTGACCCACATACAGGTTCTGAATGCTTGGTGGGAATCTAGGGCCCCTTCTCTACTCAGGATAATCCAGGGTTCCCCTCTCTTGCTCTGTCTCTCTCTAATCTCCCTATGGCAAGTCCTGGAGATACACTGCAAGTGTGTGTGTGTGTGTGTGTGTGTGTGTACCTCAAAGTAGAAAACATCTCACAGACATTGGGAGGTGACTTGTTGGGACACTGGTGCAGAAAGCCCGTCTTCTCGATCAGCAGGCCTGATCTGGGGGCAGGAGGCAGATCTCATTGCCTTTCAGTGAAGGGGAAGTTGGGGTGGTGAAGGTATGAAGGTTGAGGCAGCAAGTAAGGCTGCCATAACTATATGACTTTGCAGCCAGTATGTTGGTACCCTCTGGCTGAGGCCAGGGGGACCACCCTGAAGAGAGAGGGCTATCTAAAAGACACAGGAAACCCAGCTCCCTCCAGCCTCCCCGGAAGCAGCTTTAAGCATTAAAATTTTGTACACATAATGGGTATCCGGATTCCTTTGGAAGTTTTGCTACAACTCTAGAAAATACTGAGCCAGGTTAGTTGGACAAGAACTCCTAGGTCCTTGCAGGCCAGGGCCGAGGTAGAGGAAAAGGGTGGCTGGATTCAGTCTGGAATCCCATGTCTTGCCTAGAAGTGGCCTCTGGCCTAGCTAAGTGTGCTTACCAAAGTCCTGGCCAGTGACTATTCAGTCGGTGGCATTAGCTTGCCCTGGGAAAACTGTCTTCCTGAGGAGTCTTGGGTCCTGGAGAATGATGTCTCGGTCCTGACAGGTGTGAGACAGAGCTGTCCCTCCAGTATCCCTCATGGAGGATAAACCATAGCCACATGCCTGGCCCATTTTTGGTACTCACTGGCCTGTGGTATGATCTTAGGCAAGCTGGTGTTTTCCCAGAGTCTCCAGCAGTCACACCTTTCCAAGGTCATTTTAGCTCACTTTCTGCTTGTTGGGAGATGAAGAAAGCCACCAGGTGGCACCATAATCTTGATACACTCTTCATCCCATTCTTAGCGGGGGGAGGGGAGGGCTCAGCCTCAAACTGCAGCCCCGGGGCTTTCCAGAACATTTCTTAGCTGCTCTGACCTCAGATGCTTTGGAGTAGCTGGCCAGGACAGCCACTCATCTGTTTACTTGAGGAAACAAAGCGATGCTAGCAGTCTGACGAGCTGCCGGGATCTACTCAGGGCTCAGCTTCCGAAGTGTTTGCAGAGCTTAGCTACACAAAGCTGCCGGGTGTCACTGGAGTTAACTGAGGGCTTGCTGGCCAGAGGGACCTTTTTGGGCCCTTCCAAGTCTGGGTGGTGGACCCACACACAGGCAGAAAAGCCTGTAGACTGTAGTGAGCCCTTTGTGCTTCCTCTCCTCATGTGAAAAGAATCAATGGCTTAACCGAGCTTCCAGCTTTCTCAAGCTGGGAGCTGCCGGAGGATGGGAGATAAGATGTAAGATCAGGCTGTGAAACACTGGAGGATGGTGCGTGAGGGAAAGGTTCTGTCAGAAGCAGAAGGTGTGTCTCCACTGGGCACTAGAAGCCAGGTTCCTGCTTGGGCTGCCTGGGGCAGGGTCCCAGTCATGGATAGAGGAGACAGAGGCTAGAGCTATCCAAGCTGCTGGAACCGTGCTGGTTGAAGCATTTGGGCACTGCCCACCTTATCAGGTGTACAACCATCAGTGGTAGCCCTTTGTTATCAGGATTCAAATCCAGGTTAGCCAAGTGGGATTTGGCCTTAAACAGAGGAGAAGTGCAAATCGGGGGCTCTGGACCTGCTGTGATGGCTTACTTCTTTAGATCAAACTGTTCCCACTCTTACAGCATCTTGCTTGCCTATAGGAAGGGACTATCCGCTCTTTGTTGGGTGAATCAATGGAGGAGTGCTCTTTCTTCTTCCAAAATAAAAAGGAGCCCCTCTCAGCAAAATGCTTTAATCCCAGGATTGATGTGGACGTGAAGGGTCTCAGAATCAGAAAAGCAGAAGTGTTTTGGGTAAAACAGGGCATGTAATACTGCTCACGTAGTTATTGTAAAGTTAAAGCTGGTGGGGGTGTGGCCTGTGACTTGGTTTCTATTCCACGGGCTCAGTGGGGTGGGGCTTCTGACAGGACTGAGATCATGTTTTCTGTCTTTCCCAAACCTTGGCCTCACAATAGTCAATCAGATTTCTTAGTAGGGTAGCTCATTCAGAGAGAAGAAGCAAAGGGAGTTTTGATTGCCTCATTGTGGCAGCCAGACTCCAGCTTCTGTACTGAAAAGACTGGGGACTATTCTGCGGTTCTCAATGCCCCCCCCCGCCCCCCAACCCCTGGGGCATTTGGTAATGTTTGCAGATGTTTTTTGCTCATCACAACTAGGGAAAGACATTCTACTGGTAGGTAGAGACCAGAGAGACTGTGAAATAGTCTACAATGTACAGAGCAGTCCCCAAAGACAAGGAATTACTTGTCCCCTCATGCTAATAGTACCAGGATTGAAAAACGCAGTAATTCAGTGCACCTGGGACAGCAGGCTGGGAGTTTGGCAAATGGAAATTGGGTGTGAGGTCTTTCCTACTGAGGCAGTGCCGTTATGGATGGACACACTGTCTCGGCAGTTCCTGGAGTCTTGTGATGAGGTCATTCTGTTAGAAGATGGAGAGATCTGTGAAAAGGGCACCCACAAGGAGTTAATGGAAGAGAGAGGGCGCTATGCCAAGCTGATCCACAACCTCCGGGGACTGCAATTCAAGGTAAACTGCTCACCTGCCTGGTGAGTGGGATTAAGAGCCCCACCTCATGGCTTCCCGCCTGGGAGAGGTCAGTAGTCTCACTTTCAGAAGGCATTTCATTTTATCTCCAGGATCCAGAGCACATTTACAATGTAGCCATGGTGGAGACTCTGAAGGAGAGCCCAGCTCAGAGGGATGAAGACGCTGGTACAGTCAGATGACAGTCCCCCCTCTCACTGCCCCTGGATCCTGAGTGGACACAGACCTTTTCATTTATTTATTATACAATTTCTTATCCTAGTCTTGGCTTCACGAGATGAGAAAGATGAAGGAAAAGAACCTGAAATGGAAGAATTTGTGGACACAAAAGGTATTTACCATCTTTTCCCTTGGCCGGGTACCCGGAAGTACATGGTAGGCATCCACTATCTGCATAGAGGAGTGGAAAAACAGTGGTTATCTCTCTGGGAAGCGAGGACAGTGGTGTGTTGTAGTGTGAACTCACACAGGGCAATGCCAGCTGTCAACTCGAATAAGTTGTGAAGCCCCTTGAAGATTAAAACCCTCTACTGAGTTCTTTCTGAGGACATTCCCAGAGACAGCTGCCAACAAGGGAAACCCACCCATAAGAGGGCAGCACCTTCTCCTAAAGGGATCCAGATGGAGTAAAGGGGGAAGGAGCACATGCCCATTACTCTATTCAGTCTTTCTTTCTGTTTTGGGGTCACCTTGAGTAAGAAATTGTCCCCTCTTTTAATTAATTAATATAATACAATTACATCATTTTCCACTTCTGTTTCCTTCCTGTAAAATCTCCCCTGCTCCCCCACACTTGTTCTCTTTCAAATTCATGACCTCTTTTGCTTTACTTGTTGTGTATATTCTATGTGTGTGTGAGTGTGTGTATTCTTTTTTTTTTTAAGATTTATTTTATTTTATGTGTATGAGTACACTGTCGCTGTACAGATGGCCATGAGCTATCATGTGTGTGGCTGCTGAGAATTGAACTCAGGACCTCTGCCGGCCCAGCTCACTCCGACCTGGCTCATTCTGGCCTGGCTTGCTCCGGCATAATTGATTATAGCTGTCTTCAGACACACCAGAAGAGGGCGCTAGATCTCATTACGGATGGTTGTGAGCCACCATGTGGTTGCTGGGATCCGAACTCGGGACCTTTGAAAGAGTAGTCAGTGCTCTTACCCGCTGAGCTATCTCGCCAGCCCGAGCGTGTGTATTCTTCAATATAAAAATACAATCTGCTTGATCCATATAATGTTGGCTTGTATGCATGTTTTCAGGCTGGCCATTTGGGATTGAATAACCCACTGGTGTGCTCTTCCCTGGGGAAGACGATTTCTCCTGCTCTTGGCATTCCTTAGCTGCCTGTGGTTCTTTGTGTAGGGTTGAGGCATCATGAGCTTTCCCCTTCCATGACAGCAGGTCCGTTGGTATCAACACTGTTGAGGTCATAAAACTGGACACTCTTAACCTCAGTTTCTTAATCTACAAAGAAGGGAAATGCTAGAGACTTGCAAAGACTCTTGAGAAAGAGTCTTGCAAAGGTTAAATGGAAAATTGTCCGTGAGATTGCCAGCAAAGTGCCTGAAACATGACGACTTCTGGAAGTCAGGTCTAGATCATTTCCACATGCCACTCTGCTCTCCTCCTACCCGATAGGTCAAAGCAGCACGTGGAAACAATGTAGAGGGAGCATTGAGAAAAGGTAACAGAGCTGCAGAGGGACCAAGGCTGGATCAGGTTACACATCCATTTGATAAATAAGTTGTAAACCTTGCATTGTGTGCCATGTCCTCAAACAGGGAAGAGACCGCTCTGTTCCCAGGTTTTAACATATAGCCTGGTAGATGTCACCAGCAAATGAGTAGCTGTGGCAAACTGGGATAAAGGTAATGGGGAGTTGACATAGGAGTAACAGATAGGTTGTGGGAGGCTCCACAAAAGGGGCAATCTTTGCACTGGTCATTCAGGGATGCCTAGGAGTTTCCTAGGGGTAACGTGATGAGAAGACGAGAGAGAGTGGAGGGCTTAAAGATGAGGTTATGAGAAAATTTGGGGGATGAAAGGAAGGAGAGATGAGAGTGAGATTGACTAGTGCCAGCTGTCAAGGCTACCCTTTATCCTTAGAGGATTGCTATTCTTCCCTTGTCCCTGGGACACAAACTCTGGGCTTCAGCCTGTTTAGGGACAGGGATCACAATGGGATAGCTTCTTGCAAGAGTTCTAACCCTCATTAATATATAGCAAGAAACACACACACACACAGACACACAGACACACACACACACAGACACACACACACACAGACACACACACACACTTTTGGCTAGGTGTGGTGGCACAGACCTGTAACCCCAGAACAAGGGAGGCAGAGGCGAGAAGATTATGAGTTTGAGGTTTGCCTGGATGACCACAGCATATACTGAATCAAAGCAAGAAAACGAATAATCAAAGCGAAGCGTCCACAGCTGCGCACTGAAGTCAACATTCATCTTTAAAGCTCTCTTCATTCTATATATCAAGTGAAAGGCACATCTGGATTTCAGAATGTTAAAATGTAAAGAAGAAAGTCTTGAGTCTGTGACTGCTAATGCTGGTTGTGAGATATGCCCGTTTGGAAAGACAACCTATTTGTATGGCCTGCAAGTCTCCCTGGGCCAAAGGGAATCACCAAGGTACCTCTTGCAGTCTTTGTTGGGGGAGAACTCCAGACTGCTCAGCATCTGACACCCTGCTGGGGGAAGGGTGGGGGGCGGGAAAGGAGACTGCTCTTCCTCATGTTGCTCACCATCCACCCTTCTCTGGACAAGGAAGTAGACTGTGAAACATCACTGGAGACAGACCCTACCCTGTCTCCCAAGGTTAGCCGCTGGACTGAGAAGTGCCCGGCATGGTGCTGAAGGGGCAGGGCACACTCTAAAGGCTGGACAGCCTTCCTCAGCACCCTTAAGCCCAGGAAAAGCCCAAAGGCTGCCAAAGGCTGTCAAAGGCTGTCACTCCCCTGGACAGTTACCATTTGTGTCCTGGGTTGCTCTCATATGCTGCCTTTTTCCTCATTTTGCAGCCTGAGAAGAGAGTGGAACATCTCAAAGACATTTGCAGGCCCCCAGGCACAGCATGATGGGGCTTTGTCCATCAGGTATCTGTGAGGTAGAAAAGAGACCACGGACAAAGTCCCCCCATCCACCTGTCCCTGTCACAGCAGCTCACGCAGCCCAACTTGAACTCAGGAGCTCTCAATAGGTATAGACACACTGTGTACCCCTCTGAGTCTTCTGCTTGACATTCAGTTCTGGGAGCTAGCACAGCCCTGGACTCCCAGGGCTAAGCATTTAGTGAACACCACAGAGTCCTCAAAAGGCTCCAAGTCACGAGGCCCCCAGGGCAGTAAGGAGGATCAGATAATGTAAAATGATCAAGGTATATTATAACATTGAAAGCGTGTGGAAAATAGGCCATGTACCTTATCAGTGGAGCGGAGGGCGCAAAGGTGGCATGCTGGCCTCACCTTGTGCCCTCCCCCTCCACCCCCCACTGGCCACAAGGCTCATGGCCTTCCTTGCGTTTGTCTCTCCAGCTCCTGTGCATCAGCTTATCCAGATTGAAAACCCCCAAGAAGGAATCGTGACCTGGAAAACATATCACACGTATATTAAAGCTTCTGGAGGTTTAGTATAAAACATCAGGTTTCTTGATTTAATTTGCATTTTAAAAATCTGTTTTTAAACTGTTGGGTTCGTGTTTTTATGATTCCGTCACCAATTACTCTTTTTATGCGTATGCTTGGGCTGCTTATCAGTGCTTTCATTTCCCCTAAAACCTAAAGTCTGATAATACAGCCCTTTAAATGGAGCCATTTTTTATCTCCATTAAAGCTGCCAGGTTCTGTTTTATTAGAGCTGAGTGGGCAGCAGCCAGAAGCCATTGGTGGTTCTTAGCGACACACACACACACACACACACACACACACACACACACACTTACATGCATGCACATACAAACTCATACACACATACTTACATGCATTCACACACACATACACACATAAATGCACACACACTCACACACATGCATACACGCATACAAATGTGTATACACTCCCACGCAGGCACACATTCACACACACTTATTTACATGCATGTACACACACACACACACACACACACACACACTCACTCACACACACACAAATGCAGACACACTCCCATGCAGGTACACACACTTCCATACACACATTCCCAAGCACTTCCACACACTCCTCTGCATGCATACACGCGCACTCACATACTCATACACTCACATAGTCAAACACACTCACACATAGACTTATACACACACACACACACACACACACACACACACACACACACACGTACGTGGTCTGATTGTTGAGCATAGCAGCAATCAGCTCATTACACAAGAGACTATCTGCACGTACAAGTCTCTTCCAGCAAGATGAAGGATTTGAGTATTTATTTAGAGATGGGATCTAATCTTTAGCCCAGGCAGGCCTCCAACTTGTGACCTACCTAACCAAGCATCCCCGACGCGGAACAGCAGACCTGTCCCACCACACTGGACTCTTGACTTGTTTTTAGCCAATACTGAATTGCTTTTGATGAGCGTGGTGACGCATACCTGTGTCCTTACTAGCACGTGAACATGATCTCTTCTCTGCAGCCTTTGACTATCCTGAATCCCAAGGATGAGGTTCAGGGTAGGACAATTGGCCACTGGCTCTCACATCTGCAACCCTGTTTCTCCGGCAGGGTACCTGGTCTCCTTCCTGGTTTTGTGTCTCTTCTTCCTGATGATGGGCAGCTCTGCTTTCAGCACCTGGTGGCTGGGGATCTGGTTAGACAGGGGCTCCCAGGTGAGTTTCCCTTGACAATGCTGAGTCTGTGTCTTGGAACAGAACTGAACAGAGGTTTCAAAATAGTGACACCTAGTGTCACCCTTTGCCCCTTGACACTGAGGTTAGTTTCAATTCTTGAGATCCTTTCCTATTTGTTTGTTTGTTTGTTTTATTAAATAAGCAAGGTACCTGAAAGTTTACACATCTTCATATTAAAAAGGGGGTTCTGAAAAACGATGGTTCCTATGTGTCCTATGTGGCACGTGTCCTATGTAGTATCAGTTTGAACTTTCCTCTGAGGAATAATAGGGACACTCTCCGAATTTGCCTTATCGAGGGGACCTGAAGTAGATGCAGCCTTTGGAAGTGCTCCAAGGCTGCCAGGTGTGGGGTGGGGTGGGGGGCTTCCATTTCTCCCAGGGTTTCCATCTTAGACAGGGCCCTTCCTGGGCAGCACCAATTCACTCCTCTCCCTCCAGCTTGCTGCAATCTTCCCCAGTTGCTAGCCATTGGTTTTAAGGCTTGTCCTGGAGCTCCAGGGAATGCTAAGTGTGGGGGTTGTGGTGCTTGCTCATTATCCAAAGATTACATTGTGATAGCACCTTGTTGCTATGACATCAAAATAAGGATGCATGGGTGTGGGGGAGGGGAGGGGCTGTTGGATACCACTTCCTGAGGCTGTTCCCACATCATAGGACAGTGAGATGCCTGCTCTGTGCAAACAGAGATCTGTTTTTCAAATATGTGTATTCTTCCAAGTCTCTGCTCATGAAGATTTTGTCCATTCCTCAGAGGACCTCAGATGTAGGGTCAAGTGGAGCCACCCCTTGGACTCTGGGCTTCCTCCACAGGCCACTGAACATGCAGCAACAGTGGCGTGCCCGTGTGATTATTCCTGACCCTCGATGCTGTGGGTTCCACTGACAGCACTGCAAAGCCTGCTCTGCAAGCTGAGCCTTTCATCAACCAGCCCTCCCCCACTGCCCCCAGGGATGCTTTCGCATCCCTCTGCAGGCGCTCATCCATCAGCAACCTCTGGTTTACATTTCCCCCATTACTGTAATCAGCAGAATGGCATTTAGAAGAAACGTGTTTGTTTGCTCCCCAAAGGCATCCTTGACTTTTTAGCACACAGCCCAGAGAAAAATGAAACTGTCAATTTCTCAACAACAGGGGGAAGATGGCCTCTCTCCAGAAATGCTGGTGATGTTGTGTCCCTTCACTGGAAGGGATGAAGCCATATCCATATCGTTTCTTGAATTCTCTGAGAGCCCCTTGGGTTTGCTAGGTTCCCTCTTTCTTGCCAGGGACTGCAGAGCAGGGCAGCAGCACTCCCCTCCCCCCCCCCTCCACACACACACACACAGCTGGCCTTTGCAGGCCAGGGGAGAGGATTGAGGAACTGGACCAGCCTACATAGAGACCCCTGAATCTCCCTAGATAGTGGCTGCTGCTAGGTAGCTTGGCAGGTGGGAGGATGGTCCCTGACTTCCCGCCTTGTTTGGGTTACCTAAGGAGGAGCCAGGCCAGCTTCTTAGAATCCAGAGGTCCCATTTGCTTCAGGGTCTTCTTGGTCTAACATCACTGCAGGTCTCTTGAGGCTCAGGTGGCTTCTGGGATGACTGCCCTACATCTTTATTTTCTCCACCATCAGGTGGTCCTCTATGGAGGAGGCATGCAAAGCTCAGACAGCCCCTGAGGGACCTGATTTGATTTTACCTATATGACTCAATGTTGATGGGAATTTAAATTTTACTCTTTGAAAATGTGTTTGTTTCTATGCATGTATGTAGGCACTTGTCCATGTGTGAATGTGTGAAGGATGAAGGCTGACTTTGCGTATCTTCCCTTACTCCTCTCTACCTTAATTTTTGAGGTAGGGTTTCTAGAGCTCATTGTTTTGTCGAGGTGGCTAGCCACTGTGCCCCAGTGATCTACCTATCTTCCCCCAAAATCGTGATACTGGGGTTACAGGCCTGTGCTACCATGCCTTGCTTTTAGATGCCAGTTAAGGATCTGAACTCAGGTCCTCAGGCATGTGTGGCAAATACTTCGCCCACCGAGCCATCTTTCCAGTCCTCCCTGACTCATTTTTTTGTTTGTTTGTTTTTGTTTTTTGTTTTGTTTTGTTTTGTTTTTTTTCTGAGTCAGGGTTTCTCTGTGCAGCCCTGGCTGTCCTGGAACTCATTCTGTAGACCAGGCTGGCCTCGAACTCAGAAATCTGCCTGCCTCTGCCTCCCAAGTGCTGGGATTAAAGGCATGTGCCACCACTGCCCGGCTCCTTGACTCATTTTTAACAGCCGTGTGCCTCTTTTTAGTTGCGTCCCTTCAGAAAGATTATCTGAAATAGGCTCCCTTCTCCCAATAGCATTCGGATCTTGATACTTCTTTGTTGTTGTTGTTGTGTTGCAGGTCATCTGTGCATCCCAGAGCAATAAGACAGCCTGCAACGTTGACCAGACCCTGCAAGACACCAAACACCACATGTATCAGTTGGTTTACATAGCAAGCATGGTGTCTGTGCTGATGTTTGGCATCATCAAAGGCTTTACCTTCACCAACACTACACTGATGGCGTCCTCTTCTCTCCACAACAGAGTGTTTAACAAGGTAGCAGCACAGAGGGCTGAAGGCCTACCGGATTGCTCAGTACACAGAGCTAAGCAGGCCCTTGTGTGTCAAACATTGTGTGGGACTCTGGGGACGGGACAGCTCTCCTGGAGTCTGCCATCTAGTTTTCCAAGACGTCTTCCACTTGTTTGTGTACCGTATAAGAAGGCCAGTTTCAGAGAGCGATAGGGATACATCATGGACTCTTAGGCTGGAAGGATGGTGGAGAAGATGTGTATCTTGCTTCTAAGAGCCCTGAGCTAGCGAAAGCCTGGAAATGGGCTGTTGCTTTCCGTTGTTGCGGCAGGGCAGCGTGCAGCAGCAGTTGTTTGCCAGGGCTCTTAGCAGAGCACACAGGTATGCTCCATGCTTTGTGGAGTAGACAGACAGGTAGACTTGACAATTTGTTTACCTGGGGCTCAAAATCCCTCCCTCCTCTGAGAGTGTCAGGCTCCCCTATCCCAGGTTGCACCTGAGATTTGGAGAGGAAACCCCGTACGTAGGCAGGATATCTCCGGAAGTCACTCATGGTGGTGGTCTAAGAATGGGGAGCATCACCCTCATTTTCCAAAGATCATCTGATCCCCTGGCCCGTGCTTTGGAAAAATAGGTCTGCCTCCCTGAACCCCCTTCCTGCTCTCACCTTCCTGCCCTGCCAGAAGTTCACGGAACCCTGGCTGACTCAGTTCACTCCCCTTCTATCCTCAGATCGTCAGGAGCCCAATGAGCTTCTTTGACACAACTCCCACAGGCCGGCTAATGAATCGTTTCTCTAAAGACATGGACGAGCTGGACGTGAGGCTGCCATTTCACGCTGAGAACTTTTTGCAGCAGTTTTTTATGGTGGTGTTTATTCTGGTGATAATGGCTGCTGTGTTTCCTATTGTCCTTGTGGTGCTGGCTGGCCTGGTTGTAATCTTCCTCATTCTTTTACGGTAGGACTATACACAACTTGAAAATGGGAAATACTCAACCAACACCCGGACCCCAAAACACAAATACACTGAGTTGGGGTGGGGAGAGGATATGAGTAAATATATGCATCAGCTAGGAGGCAGGGGATGGTGAATACCTGCTTTCTTCTTTGATGGGAGAATCCTAGATTCTTGGCACTTGTTACATAGCAGGTGCTATGGCAAGTACCTGGCATCCGGCTGGCTTTTTGGCCCCAGGGCAATGCTGGGAGGTGGGTAAGTTATTAGGAGGTTCAGGAAACTAGTAAGCAGGTTTGCCATCTGTCTGCTGATTCATTCCTAACCATTGGGCTCTGAGGATGCCCATCTTCAGCCACTGTGAATTTTGAGAAACAGCTTTCACTGCAGCTAAGGATTAATATGTATGCAGATGTGTGGAAGGGAGTGGGGACAGTTCTCGAATGTGCACACCCCCATCAGGAGAGACACTGGAAGCTGCAAGTGTGGGTGAGGGGCAGGCACTGTGGGGAGTACCGAGAGGGAACAAAGAGCCGTAAGTCTGAAAGGTTTGTGCCAGAATTCCAGCTTTGCCAGGAAGCTAGTTGGAGAACCCTGAAATGCTGCAAATCTGTTCCTTCTCCCCTAAAGTTCTTAGTCATGAGAATGTGTGCTTGGCCTGCGTCGGAGGAGCAGGTAGGAGGAGGGATCTGGTCCTCCCCAGTTAAACGTACAATGGAGTAGTAAACAAACTGGAGAGATTTGGAGTTTGGGAAAAGGCTGACTAGAGACAGGCAAGGGGGTTTGAGGGGCATTTAAAAGGCAGTATCATCAGGGCTTTACAAGGGGGAGACTTTTGGATATTAGGGAGATTGGTTCAACCAAGGGCAAACCAAGATGGCGATCTGAGAGAAGCAGTTGAGTAGTCACGGCTCAGACTCATGCAGTAAGTCTGAGGCGGTGAGCATGGCAAATAAGTGAGGGGTGGCTGGAGACTGACACAGGCGTCCGACTGGAGCAAGTGTGATCAGGGGAATTAAGACTAGTGTCCTGGGATTCAGCAGAGCCAGCTCTCACTGGAGTCCCTTAATATGACCGAGGAGAGCACACATTTCCAAACTCAAGGGTTTATTGTGAAAGCCAGTCAAAACTGTTTTCTGAGAGTCCATCACAGAAAACACGAGATGGGTGTCAGACTTGAGGGATCTAGTGGATCCCTCAAGCCTCTATCCATTTGACCACTTTGGTTGCTGTCTCCTCTATTGCTATTGATTGACTTAGTAAAAGCTTAAAAGAAATCCGCCCAACATACCCAATCCTTTGCTCTAAAGACAAGAGAGACCAAAAAGGGACCCTAACCTAATTATCCATATGTTTACAATGAATTCACTGACCTCTGAGCTACTCAGCTTTCCTCATTCTGTGGGTTAATTTTAGTTGGGAATCTGCAAGCTATCTGGAGGATAGCCAGCAAATGTGCATGCTCAAGGGCATAGGTCTCCTATCTTCAGGGATCTTGGGACTTCCATGTAAAGTGCAAGACAGTAAGGTGCAAGAGAGTTCAGTTTTGAACTCAATGCCTGAGGTTATCATGTTTCTACCAAATTACCTTTGGAGGGCCATACACGGGCAACCAGGTCAGAGCCCTCTTTTTCTTACTCTGATTGGTTATTGTCTTAGGGTTTTACTGCTGTGAACGGACAGCATGACCAAGGCAACTCATATAAGAACAATATTTAATTGGAGATGGCTTACAGGTTCAGAGGTTCAGTCCGTCATCATCAACATGGGAGCATGGCAGCATCCAGGCAGGCATGGCACAGGAGAAGCTGAGAGTTCAACATCTTGTCCCAAAGGCAAACAGGAGACGACTGGCTTCCAGGCAGCTAGGATGAGGGTCATAAAGCTCACACCCACAGTGACACACCTACTGCAACAAGGCCACACTCCCTAACACTGCCACTCCCTGGGCCAAGCATATACAAACCATCACAGTTACCAAACACTGGTTGACTTGTGTTCAGGGGCTCCACTGTGCAAAATCTTTGGGTCTTTAAAAGTCTAGAACAGTCTACAGCAATACCTGTCATTCTTGCTACAGGAAGCACTCCCTCCGGTCTGAAGGCAAATGAAGTAATGGTGTGCTCAGACTTCTCAGTTAGCCCATCCATCACACAGTCAGACAGGACATCCTGGAGAGGAGTGGCAGGTTCCAGTTATCACACTAACCTTGACTTAACGGCCGCATGGAAGGTGTGGCTGGCCTGCCTGTGCTGATGGAGAGTTCTCCAAGACTACACTTTGTGACCTTCTTGGGCCCTCTCATTCGCCTCTCCCCCACAGCATTTTCCATCGAGGAGTCCAGGAGCTCAAGCAGGTAGAGAACATCAGCCGATCACCTTGGTTCTCTCACATCACCTCCTCCATGCAGGGGCTGGGCGTCATCCATGCCTACGACAAAAAGGACGATTGCATCAGCAAGTGAGTTGACTGGCCCCTGTTCCAGGGTCTCCCCACCTCATGGCCCAGCCCAGGTGGGAGATGCTATACTGCTTTGTAACTGAGAGGGGGG